>JBBPDH010000002.1:7778083-7788984 GCA_037974565.1 Clupeocharax schoutedeni | reverse complement strand
GTCCCTTCTCGTTGAGGAGACGGATGGCTTGTGGGAAAAAACTGTTGCACAGTCTGGATGTGTGTGCCCGAATGCTTTGGTACCTTTTTCCAGATGGCAGGAGGGTGAAGAGTGTGTGAGAGGGAAGCATTCAGAGCCTTAAATGATGAGCAGTTCCCAGTTACGAACACCTGTGACAGGTCAATTGGTACCTAATAACAATCATGTCTGGAGACCATTAAAAGCCATTAAGGATGACATTTCATTAATGACAACATTGACAAATAACATACTTATATGTTATGCATAAATTGTGAAAGAAAAACATTTTGGTTTTAGGGCAACTTTGATGAAGTTTTTGATCCACTTCAAATGATCGGATCTGTCTCGCGAGATGCGTTTGGTCTCGCGAGACCGTGATGATGTCCTTGCGTTACTAAAAGCTGCACCTGTGAAGAAAACGGAAAGAAATACAGGGGCACTGTATGGTAAATTTTTGGGTTCTGGTTTAAAAAAACATTGCATCACTTACATTTTTTCTTTCATTCCTGTAGGTTTTTACCACTTCATACCAAAAAAGTGTTCACTACATTAATTAGTAAAAACCTGACATGGTGCTCCCAGGTGCTGCAGTGAGGCAACCTAAGTTCTTTATATAACTAAGAATGAAAGAATCAGAGCAACATTTCTGCACCTTGCTTGCTGCCATGCCCTAGGGTGGTAACATTCAGCTGTCCTGAGGTGTATTGATTTGATTAAAACGCAACTGGGTTATTAATTGAGTAAGCTGCATGTTTTCAAGCCCCAATCAATTTCTAATTACTGATAAGCCTCTGTGTTACCAACATTGGAAACATCATGCAATACTTGGCTGAGAGAAAATATTGATGAGAAACAATAAATGTGATAAAATATAGCAAAATGGACAATTTTACACTGTCCAATGAGGATATTGAGAACAAATCACAAAAAACTAGAAAAAACACACTGAGACATAATGATAATGATGATAATAATAATGACAATAACAACAATAATAATAATACTAACATCTAATGGAATAAGCAAAATGTTTTCAGTAAGATGGAAATAAGAATTAATATCAAGCTCATCTTGTCGTTGATACGAGCTTGGGATTGTTTTCATGCACGCTAACAAAATTCAGATATTCAATATAAATCTTGTTCCTTCATTCTGGCTTCTCAGCAAGACAATATTCCAAGTAATCTGAGACTCGATTGGAGTATTTAGTTTTGTTTCTAGGGCATTTCGTTTTGATTAGCCAGGGGCAAATTCAGCTCTATTTACCTCTAAATACCTTTTCTGCATTGTGCAATGGATTAAAACGGTATACATTCAAAAAGCACAAATCTGTATATATAGTAGTGTTACTGAAGTATTACCGAAAACCTCATAATGAATCTTTGAACCTTATAGTAATGCACAAAATCTTTCATCACCTCTGACCTGCCACTTTTTAATCACACCAAAAAAACAGTGATAAAGCAAACAGTGTCTGTCTGTGGTAATGTCTGCCAAAATGAATGGAGTGAAATATACAGGCCAGGTGAAGGACATGACTGAGGAACAGGACACACAATGGAAAGAATTCACAAAACCTTATAAGCAGAATTAATCTTATCAGCAGAATTCTAAAGACCGTGTCAGTATTACATAAAAAGCTATTGTAGACTTATATATGTGCAGTGGCCCTCATAGGAGAAAGGTTAAAACCTTGTAACGGGCTTCAAAGCTTGCACAAATGTACGAGGTTAGTCTTCTTCCGCCCTCAGTCCTAACCTGTCCTGCTTTGGCCCAGTTCTTCATGGTCCATCCTTTAATGGAAAGCTGTTGTTTATTTAGCACAGAAATAGGAGCAAGAACGTTTATTGAGCCTGACACTTTGTGGTCAAAGTGTGCCAACTCTTACATTTGCCTGTTTGACTGATGGAGCCAGGTACAAGTGTGTCATTTTGTTTCCACCCTTCTGTTGGCTCAAACCACAGAAGAGCAAGTTTGCACTCTCCGCGGGATAATGGCCAACAATGAATGGTCCTGAATGGGAAAGATCACACCAGGGAATCACGTCAGTGTTTTAGAGGATAAATGATCTTGTTAAAAATATACATACACATGCGGTGTACTGCTATGTTTTAGGCATACAGGCTCGCATACAAACGGTTGTATCTCAGAAAAGGGTTCATTTATAGTTTACCATTTCTGCTGTTCCACTCATCATACATTATTTATACAGAGTGGGACATAAACAATGGAAAAATAGCTGCCCCATTAATATAATTTTTCATTAAAGGACTGTGAATGCTCCTCTGTAACTCTCCAATCTCAAGAAGCCTTCTGTTTGTGTCTTGGCCTAATAAAACACGGCATAATGCTTGGGCACACTGAGACTGGAACATATTGTCACCGTTGGAACAAAACAATGTGTCTCCATTTCATTATTTGACATAATCTGATGCCAGTTTCTATTTAGACTGTGTCAATATTTCATACAGACCCCAAAAAATATTTTCTTTCCTGATTTTAAGGAATGCACTTTGAAAGACTATTAAATCTTTGTTGTTTGTTGAATAAAACCCTAATAAGAAATCCACACCAGAATGTTGAGTTGTTGCTAAACACTATTATCAAAGATGAAAAAGTACATTATTTACCTTGAAAATGTATTTGCAATTGCTTCCTAAACAACAGCACAGCGGGGTTCATGCCCATAAGACTGCGTGAGCATGAACGAAGCAGATGGATGTGGCCATCCTCCGTCACTGTCCTGAACCCATTTGGCTGGACTTTCCCATTCGGTAAAAAATATCTTGTTTGTATGTAAATTTTTATAGACTTAACCAGAGGCCAGCTGAGACAAGTCATGTGAGGTAGGAAGAGTAGCAACAACTTTCATAAAGGATATTTTGGTGTGCAGGACAAAGCAGAATATCAAGCGATATTTTGGTTTCTGCCAAACGCTCCCACTTGAGACACCACCTGTTCCAAAAGCTTCTGTCTGAAAAATGTTTCTCCACTAGGCACCTGAACAGTTTCTTTCAATGTTTTGTGTTTTTTTTTTTCCTTTACTGGCAAGCAAGCAATCCTGTTCCATCATGCCTCCTCTGCACTCCCCTGGTTCCAAACCCAACAGCAACTCCTAGCATTATCTCAGAGTGCCTGCATTTCCCCACAAGTACAAAGGAAGACTGATGCTCTGTACACATTTACTTTGCATATAAAGCTCTACTCCCATGGAAATGTATCCATGAAGTATGTGCCATTTGCTTTTAGTTGTAAATATAGTCACCTGCAAACTGTTTTGAGAGTGTTTTCTCATAATACATTATGTTTGTAGTCTCACAGATTCATCTCCTTCGCATTCAATGGATCTAAATCTGGTAATAACATAAATGCAAATGTTCAGGCTTTAACTTAGTCATTCAACTGATTCTGAACTTTATGTGTTTGTGACACTATATATACACACATTTTGGTGGTTAGGGAGTCGCCCCTGTAATCGGAAGGTTGTGGATTTGAATCCCAGAACTGCCAGTGGCACCCCTAAGGCACCCTTGAGCAAGGTGGTGCCCCTACACGGCTCCCCAGGCTCCGCATTGGTTGCAGCTCGCTGATTCACTTGGTCAAGTGGTCAGGTTTCACATTGTTCACACTGTGTGCAGTGGTGTGTTCATGCATGACTATAAGGGGCCACTTTAAAGTAGTTAAAGAAACTGTTTGAAAACGTATTATTTTTTATATCAAATTATTTATTTAACTGATTTAAATATATTGAATGGTTTAGCCATTTCCAATCCCCACCCACTTGCTAATTGTACCATTACCATACAATTTTCTCAAGCTGACAGGGCGAAGGCTGGTGCATAGACTAGATATTTGAAGTCAGTGAACACATCACCACTTTGGACAGCTCAGCATGGAGGAGCACTCTATCCTGCATTTTTGTTATGGCTACGTTAGCAAACAGACATGTGAGGATCCTACTCACTCAAAGAGAGGCATTTATGCTCCTTTTGACTCTCATCCACAGGTGGTAGTGGCATCCCAGGGGAATCAATCTCACAACCTTCTTGCAAAATGAACAATATTTCTGCCTGTTGTGCCACTTGAGAGTGGCAGGTTAGACAAACTTTATGGAACATGGACAACATTCTCAGTCAGCACAGGGAGAAACTGTAGCGCACCTCGTTAAGAGTTCAAAGTTTAAAATCACATGCTTCCAAAGACCTCTGATTATTCATGAATCAGGTTTTATTTCTCATCATAAACATGACAGTTGTCACAACCTTTCATGTCTGTGTGGTCCAGTCCCACTAACTGGTGTTTCACAAATTACCCCCACCCCCGCCCCCACCCCACCCCACCCCAGAGTACTCAACACAGTGTTAAAAGCCTGCAGGAAAGTCAGTTTAATTTGACCATGATAATGCATACTGTAAGACCTAAGATATATTTTCACTGTCATTCCCTGCCCTAAAGAAGTGCTCTTAAAAGGATGGTGTAGTCGGATTCAAATCCTTAATTATGCAAGTGGGTCATGTACAATGAGACATTGAAGCCCATTTGCCATCCAGAACGTGGCTTAATAGCTCAAGAAGGCTTTAGAATTAAGGCTTTAGAATCAAGTCAATCCAAATGGGTGTCCATTTTCCTCAGAAGTGTAAGGATGTGCAGTCAAACAACAGTCAGAAACTGTACTCTGGGTTCATAAAGATAAAGCATGAAAGCAATATTGTCTTTTTGTATGCCTTACATTTCTGTAGGCCTTATATTTCTCATAGAGGCTGGATACGCTCAAGGACGCCGCATTTACTTTTTTTTTTTTTTGAATCGCACAAAACTGAGCATTAAGGCCTTTAATTACACTCCTGCCTCAAATGAATAACTTTAAAGCTTTGATGTCATAAAAGCTCTATATGATAAGTAACTATCCGTGGCTTCTATGCATAGGCCAACTCAGCCTGTGATAAGTAAAAAAAAAAAGCGATGCAGACCAGTTCCATTAAGCGAATCATCCCTCCCACCCAATTACAAAAGATTGCAATCAGCCATGCAGAAGAAAACGCTATTTGTATGCTGCACATAAAGCCTAAGTCTGTAAAAAGAACATTCTAAAAGTGGGTAGAGGGAAAATGCATCAGCAGACAAATAACGTGAAGATTATAACACAGTAAATACTTCTTCAGGTTTTAGGATGCTTTCGACCCATTTAAAAAAAAAAATAGTGTGGATTTTTTTCCCCACCGTTTTTTGTAAGGATTTGCAACTATGCAAATGGCCTCCTATTCACTTCAGCGGGGTTCTGAAGTGTGTGGCAGCAATGAGAGAAACGCCACAGAACTGGGTCCCTGATGATTAAGAGCCCCATCTTTCCCCAGGCGACTCTCTCTCCAGAGACATATCATCTTACTGATGCTTTCTCAGCTACTCGCCTCTAACAAACGACAAAAAAGCAGCCCGTGGTACTTCACTATGCTGCGTTTATTTATCTCTGAGAGTCGGTCGTTACTAAAGCCTTGATGTCTTCATGCACACCAAGCAGCATATGAAGGATAGTGCGGATTTACAAAAGGTCAGTAAACAGAACACTTGCTGCACATAAACTAAATATGGATGCTTACAATTTAGCGATGACCATGTGTGTCATTCTGGTACTTAGGAAATCATTTTAGTTTATCTTGTTAACCATGCCCCCCATTGTGTGTGTGTGGGAGAGAGAGTAAGACTCACTGTGGGTTTTATTTCAGAAAATGAAGCTTTAAACTGACAAACCACCTGTGCATTCGTTCATTATTAATAAGGCAATAAAGAAGCAGTGGATAGTCCTGAAACATCCCTTGAACTCTCCGGTGTAATTAACACGTCTCTGGGCGCCAAACATTCTGCCTTTCTCCTAAATAATTGTTTCTCACTCTAGGAGGCTCCTCACAGTAGCAGGGTCTCTGTGGAACGGAATATGTGTGGGTGAAAAAAAAAATCTAAGGAGAAAAAAAGAACCCAGGAGATATGTGGAAATGTTCAACCATTGTTTCATATTCACTGGAGCCTGAAATGAAACAGAGATAGTTCTGGCCCCTAAAATCCACAGTCAGGACGGCCTTATTTGTCTTTGAATATTGGTCATGGGGAAGGACGGAAACACACTGGGAGAGGATAAACGCAGAGTCATATTTTATTGGGGGGAAAAAACATTGAATGTATCACAGAAATATTATTGTAATCTTTTATTTCATGGAAACTCCAGACTTTGTATGAACTAAACTACATTTAAAAAATGACTGAGCCCTATTGGTTAATGCTGATTCCACAGTGGGCATGCAAGAACCCAAACAGCTCAACCCCATCTGGCCTCGCCCCTCAGTTCCCTGTCTTTAATTGTGACTTCGTATCAGACGTACTTTCTGAAAATGTTATTTCACTAGCGTTCCAGGGACACTCTTCCAAAAGCGAAATGGCTTAATGTAAAATAGATGCATCCCCCATGGTTTGTTTAAAATAGAGGAAGGCCATTACCAGTGAGGGCTCTGCGAAGGCGGCAAGCCAACAGGAGATCAGGGGAGTTAGTGAGTTATCATCTTCGCTCCACGCTCTGCATAATCACACAGCACATGGCCAAGGACTATGGCAACGTGGGGGAAACAAATCATATTCCAAAATGTGCATGCTTTCAGATGTGAAGGCAGCTTGATGTGGACAAATGAAATATTGATTGGAGTCACCGAGGCACCGGAGCCATGCTATTTTTATATTTAACATCACAGCATGGGTCTTCTCGGTCCAGACTATAACAAACAGGCTCCTGTGTTTAACGGCACGGCGCATATTTATTATTCTCGGACAGGATCTGAATAATTAGGCGCGTTAAAAAGACTTGCCATAGCTGACTTGCTTTGTAAAACTCATCTTGATTAGACTGATCTGAGGCAGCTTATGGCAGGATCGTGTGCCTGAGCCTGGATGGCAGATCAACACATGGTCACTTGAGACGCTGGCCTACATTTAGCAAGCTACAAAACAACTATCTCCATCTACCATCTCCAGCTCCCTGTAAAAGACACGATGAAGCTGTACTTGATCATACATTGACCTGTCAGTCAAGTTAGACAGAGTAATTGACGCTGTAGTTGACATATGGCGAGCCAGACAGGGCAGAAATTCATGTCTCTTTCCATATGTGGCAAACCAACATGACATTTCTTCACACTTTATCCAACACTGGCCACAGCTACTGACAACACTGTTAGATCAAAGATGTGTCTGGGAACATCACTGAGTGTGTGTGTGTGATTGTGAAATGTAGATTTTAGACTGATGTTTTGCATGGAAATTTTAGAGTCTCTTCTTTGTACTGCTGGAAATAACAACCATATTTTCATTTTTGTGTAGTAATAAAGGTTCAGGATCTTGTATGCCCATTTAAACGTGTAGGTGTAAATGTCACAACCAGAGCCTCCATATGTTGGGAAAAAAATAGCAATTAAATGTTCAAGGCAAGAATTTATTTTTGTCTGTTTTAGATCTTTCTTTTTAGAATTTTTTGATTAATACATTGGCAGATTTTGTTCACTCTTATGAGGCCTTGCCATCTCCTTTCAGTACTTGATTACATTTTTTTGTTTTGCATTGTGATCCCACTTTTTCAGCACACTCTGGCTGAATTCTTCACAAACAGTAGGACCTTATCAGACCTTAAGATATCTGTATGTTGCTTATATTAAATGTGAATCTTTCTCAAATATTTAAAAAAGTAGTAAGTCAGAAATCTAAAGGATATGGGAAATCTCCCATATCCTGTCTCTACAAAATCTCAGAAAAAAATAAAAGCTTTGTTAATGTTCCTCAGTTTTCTCTCTCAGATACATCACTGGTGTTACTTCAGTGAAATTCAGTAAGTTGAAAGATTTGCTCGGGTCAATGTTTGCTTGGTCAACATGACCTTGTTGACAAAAACTCTACATTTTTCCCATTGGGCCTAGGCTCCATTTATCTGCATACTGTTTTACTCACCCTCTGTGCTGTCTTTACCCTTGGCCTACCTTCCTTTGTGTGTGCATCTTTCTTATACTCTTCAGGTCTCCGTCTAGCCTCATTGTTGTTGGCTGGAAGAGCAAGTAACCATGACCTTGTTTCTGTCTGCATTACAGCACAGTTACAAAGTAATGAATGTGGGTGCTGGTGACCTAGTGGTAGGATACTAGCCTCTGGTGCAAGAGGTCATGGGTTCGAATCCTACCTTCAGCACACCACCACTGGGTCCTTGAGCAAGACCCTTAACCCCAAGTTGCTCCAGGGAGACTGCCCCCTATAGTTAGGGAATGGAAGTCGCTTTGGATAAAAGCATCTGATAAATGAAAGTAAAATGTAAATGAAAGAATGTGGATCTTAAGGTCAACTCCTTTCTTACTTTTTCTGTTTTTATTAATGATATAACCATACTAAGTTCAATGTAGGAGCAACACAAAGATCAAATTAGAATGACCAGACCATTAGAAGTTTTGTGTTATTTTAGTAACAGTGTTAATCATAATAATGCATATTACTTTGAAGCTGCTTAACAGTTGCATGGAAAAACAATAGATTATACAACAGACATCCATGTCACCGACAACAATAATAGTGTGATTTGTTTATGTGAAAGTTCTTACCTAACCATAATGGAATTTGACATATTAAGCTGTACAAGGACAACCAAAATTATCTAGTGTTGAAGTAGATTATCTAGACTGCTTTACAGTTTAAAATACGTTAACGGGATGTAAAATTACAATTTTATGGTATATTATTCTGACTACTAGAGGTTCAATAAGCTCATCATTTAAAAGCAGCCAGGTTCAAAACGCTTAATCTTTTTTAAAGTGAAGGAAATAGTCATGCACCAAGGTCACCTGAGCAACAATCTACAGCAAGCTTCCAATGGCTGACAAAGAGTGGAGGTATATTTCTCCAGTGAGACAAAAGTATATACTCAAGGCTACATCTGCTGAAAATTATGCAGAGCCAGGCCCAACAAAGCCCGAGGTTGCTTGCAAAGTGAGTGGGAATCAGACAGCTTACTGCAAGCTGAGCAAGGTTTAGCATTCCGCTCTCATTCCTGCAAGAGACTTGCTTGTAATTCTTCAATGTTTTGTTTCTTGGCCTTTATGAATGCCACAACATTATTGTCATATCTCAATGTCGTAGTTTCAGCTCAGCATCATCCTGGCATTCTTGCTTGGAATGGACTGGGGCGACAACATAATACCAAATAATTTTGCTTGTTTGGCTCATTGTGTTACCATTGTGTGAACCCAGGGTTCATTATGCAAATCATCAGATTTGACTCAGAAAATCATTTGATTAGAGACAGCGGTTGGGCATCTAGGATGTTAATTCTTCCAAGAATCTCAAAATAAGAGCAAAAAATGTATATGTACTAAAAAAAATCCCATAGTGTGAAAGAGGGCTACATTGGAGTAAGCTGAAAAATACAGTTCTAGGAGGCTTTAATTGGGAAAAAACTTTTAAACACAGTTCATCACAAATGATTTCATAAAGAACCATAAACTGAAGGGTTCTTAGAGGAATCGACAGTGGTTCTTGTATGACATCACTACAAAATTTCCCTTTATCCTTTATCCTTAATCCTTTATCCATTTTTTACACATAATTTGAATAATTAATTAAAATTCAAAATTATTTAAAATTAAATGTATTACATTAACTAACACTAAAAGTAAATCACTTCTAATGTAAAGCTATGTGTGTATTTTTGAACAGTGACATGGTACTTCAACAGAGGCTAGAGTTGAGGATCAGAGTTGATCATGTGATTAGATTTTGAATGTCTGAAAGCACATTTCAGTTGAAGCACCATGTTTACCAGGAACAAGCTTCTGCCAGCTTTGTTCAACAAAACAGAAGTTATATAAGGTACTTTTATTTGAGTAGGAGTAAGTGGTTTTCTATTGGTACCACAGGCAGTGTGCTTGTTCTGTGGTTGGCACTTTGGTCAAAACTTTACTGAGTAGGGAGCATACAATCAATTTCACAGTTACATGATAATTATGATGATGAGTTTTTGTTTTCACTAGTAGACACTGGCCAGTTTGCATTAACTGAGTCTGGACTAGCAGTACTACCTCATTTTCTGGACTCCCAGTCCTTGAATGCTGGCCATGCAAGAACTGGGATGTTTTCAGCTTCCAGGAATTGTGTACAGATCCTTGTAATATGGCACAACAATGGGGCCTTAGGATCTCATCACGGTATCTCTGTGCATTCAAAAATCCATCAATAAAAATGGTTGTCGATAACATACGCCTGCCCATACCATAACCCCACCGCCACTATGGGCCAGTCGATCCACAACAGTGACGTCAGCAAACCGCTCACCCACACAATGCCACATGTGCTATCTACCAAAACCGGGACTCATCCGTGAACAGGACACCTCTCTAATTTGCCAGACACCATTGAATGTGCGCATTTGCCAACTCAAGCTGGTTACGACGATGAACTGCAGTCAGGTCCAGACCCCAGTGAGGACAATCAGCATGCAGATGAGCTTCTCTGAAACGTTTCTAACAGTTTTTTGGTTATGAAAACCGACTGTTGCTGCAGCGTCCGGGTGGCTGGTCTTAGACAATCATAGAGGTGAACATGCTGGATGTGGAGGTCCTAGGCTGGTGTGGTTACACATGGTCTGCGGTTGTGAGGCCAGTTGGATGTACTGCCAAATTCTCTGAAACACCATTTGAGATGGCTTATGGTAGAGAAATGAACATTCACAGGCAACAGCTCATGAAAATGGGAGCAAATACAAAAGTGATGCATTTTTATTTTTGTTCAGTATATATACTGCTCACAAAAATTAAAGGAACACTTTAAAGAAACACATTAGATACATCAGATCTCAATATGAAGTT
>JBBPDH010000002.1:7752797-7763417 GCA_037974565.1 Clupeocharax schoutedeni | reverse complement strand
TAGTCACTCAAAGAATAAACCAAATGTAGTTGAAAATGAAGATGAATTTGACTCAAAACTGCCAGGTCTTCACAAATAGCACACTAGTCTGGAAGGAAAGTTACTGAAATGTCGGTCTAAAAGGGTTACGAAGTGATCTCTAAGACTGTGGGACTCAAAACACAGTACCATTTTCACAAAATGAGGAAATCTTCTCAGCCAACTCATCTCAGCCCTCATGATTCCACCATTAGAAAGAGATCAGGCGAAAAAATGGTATCCATGGGAGAGGGTTAAAGCAAACACCTCAAGAGGAACGTAAAAGCTTGTCTCACAAAAACACCCAGATGAGCCCCAAGCCTTTTGGAATAATGTACTGTGGACTGGTGAATCAAGTTTACTAATGAGTTTAAAAACTTTTTCATTTGAGAATTATACATAAACAGTGAAAAGTAGAAAGAGGCATTTAATTTCCTAATGTTATGTAGTGTTTTGGCTGCCAAAAAGAAGCTTACTGCCAAGAAAGCAAGATTTATTGGCTGCCCAAGACTTTTGCACTGAACATCTGATATTAGGGCTTGTACTTCTGAAGCTTTCAGATTTGGGGTGCTGATCTAGGCTCTTTTCCAGTCAGTAAAGTCCTTGCAAATATGAAAGGAATCTTTGCCTAGATGGCCTCTTCCTCGTCTCCATGACAGACCTTGCTTTTAATTCCTCACGCTGTTTGCTTGTTATTTGTCTCATCCCATTTACAGAGCGAGAAAAAAAAAAGATTATTTGAAATGTTTCCTTTGGGTCGCTTAGTGTCAGGTTGCTTGTGTCATGCCTGTCCCTCTGTTGACTTTCCCTCTGTTGCTTTATTAACCTTGGGAGCAGCACCAGCAAATGCGTTTTGAAGCAAAGCTGCACTAAGGACCAGCTCCCCCATTTCTGTTTATCTTTTACTTTACTCGCTGTCAGTTCTGATCAGCACTTCCTTACAGGGCTCTTTGCGGGTTCACAGACGATGGCTGTGCTTGCAGTGGCACGGCCTGGTGTTCTTTTTCTATAGTCCCCGCAACAGTGGAGCAGCATCATGAATATGCAGAGGCAGATAGCCTCCAGGCCTAATAAAAGGAAGCATTAAGCTCCTCTAATTAAATTCCCCTTTCTACATGCCTATTGTGAGAGACACTGGGGGCAAGATCATATACTTCAGCGGTGGGCAAGGCCTGAGCAGTAGCACCTTCACCGGCGCTATTTATGAAATGAAATTATTTCTGAAAAATATGCCATCAGAAGCACAGTAAGTAAATGCCCGCCATGTTGTGAATATCCTGTTCGCAGCAAACCCTAAATGCATTGAATATTGAATTGCGCTGCTGTTTATGCTTGGCATAGGTAATCCTTAATCCCTTATAATGGCCCCAGGAAATCTGTCATCTTGCGTTCCCTGATTAACCGATAAATTATAGCAGAGGACTCGCTGTTGGGAAAGAAACATTAGTCACCAGAGGCAAAGTAAACATTTTTTAGTCAGTCGTAGCAAAATAAACACTTTGTAGTGCAGCATTTTACATTCCATTAGTCAAGAAAACCACCACCTCTGACTCAATCATTACACACATTTGCACAAACTCCAACCAATGCTGTTCTCCGCTGGCGGCCTTAGCCATGCAGTGCAATGTGATAAAATATTTTCTTTTAAAAGTGTTCAGCTATGGTTAAGAGTAATAAATGGTTTGAACCTCAATATATAGTATATTATTTGCTTAAAAAACTAACATACTTAAGCTAACTTATAATTTATACATTATGTTTATAAAGGAAACAGTAGCCTGTGAGTGTTTACAATGAAAAACTTGACAGAACAGTATGTAATGTTAATATATTACTATGTCTAGGAACACAGCGCACTGCTGTTGTCTGGGTTGGGAATAGATCTTTTATTAATTAAGTGCATCTGGAATGAAATTACAGTGGGTTGTTTGTTGTTTATTGCTGTTTTTAAAGCTTTACATGATTTACAGGTTACCTAATGGGTTAATATACAAATGGTTACAAATTATAAATATGCTTTCCCCCAATGACACCATTTGTTCTCATTTAAATCATTCTCTATACAAAATAATGTGTTGACACTTTGCTTTCAACTGATATACAAGACTAGATAATTGATCGTTTATGAGCACAGCCATGAGTGACTTTACGGCCGCTCTTATTTACAGTGCTCAAAAGTCAGGTCAAAATAAGTACAAATGTTTTTTTGTATCTAGTCCTCAAGAGAAAAAAAGCTGCCACTCTTCCCCAACAACCTCACCACCCCACTCTTTCTGGAAAATGGCTGTCTTGTCAGTTTTTCTTTGAAAATTGGGCCTTGATTATTTTAGATTTAAAGCTGTACCAGCTCAATCAATTTAATTGCCCATTACAAGAGGACTGTAATTATTTTCTCTATTTAATCAAATAGCAACAGTTGAGCAGTAACCCCACAGAGGTTTGATTTTATGACTCATACTTCAAGCTCTGAGACATAGGCATTGTCTGATGGCAGCCTATGACAGCTTTTGTTGTAACATTCCCTTAACAAATTGGCAAATCTACAATGGCTGGGAGTGCTTGAGTGGTAGGCCTAAGTATTGTATAGGTTCCATGGGACTCATGAACAAATACCAGTGGTGGTGTAAGCCATTTAGGTCAGGATTCTCCAGGCATGATGGAATATTTTGCCAACCAGTCTGGTGCTTGCATCTTTATGTGGTGTACAGTAATCCCCCAGTTTTATGTGGATCAGGAGTTGCGAATTCAGTCACGCGTGTTTTTAAGAACCAAACTCGTCGTTTTACAGGGAAATCCCCACAATAACACGGAAACTGCAAATATCCTTTTTTTTTTTAGAACTGCCACCACTGGGCTGTATTACAGCACCAAGTGTGCTTGTGAAGGCACACTCAAATAGTCAACTATGTTTTGTGTTTATTGGCTTGAAACAACACAAAATCCTTATGTTATCCATCCCAGAACAGTGGAACTTGTCATGTCTCTCATGGTGTGGCATATGTTGATAACTGACTACAGTTAAACAGGAGAAAAACAGCATAAAGTAATACATATTTAATACACTTGTTTTTTCCATTAGTATTAGAGACAGACTACCCATTTTAATAGTTCTTTGGGATAAGTAGGAGTGGTGTCATATTTTTCTAGAACTAATCACCCGACATTGCTAGCTGGCCTCACTAAAGCTCTTGTGGCTGAATTCAATCAAATCCTCACAGCACTGTTCCAAGATGTATTGTAAAGATTTCCTCGAAGAGTGAAAGCTGTTACTACGTCCTACTGCATAGAGGGGACCGCACTTCCTATTAGTACTCCCTATTAATGTTTCAGAAGAAACACTGGATGAACAGATGTCTGCAGAGAACTTTCTGGACAGAACTGGCAAAATGATTTGGAAAATTTCTCTTTGTAAGAATTCTTATGACCATAAAGGTCTTGCCACCACCTAACCAACTGCTGTGCGACAGCCTCCTATTTCAGGACTCCTGATTCACTTTCCGCTCTGATTTTTTCATCTTTGCTGCTATCAGTTAATGAGTCACACACTGTGACTGTACCTGTGGAGCACCGCAGACTCAATCTGCAGGACTGGCTGCCACGAGGATCTTCAGCACCACGGACAGAGATTCACTTATCAGCTGTATGGCTCATGCTGATCTCAGACGCTGCCTTTGCAGGTTGTCAAGGCTGACCTTGTGATCGGTCAGTGTGTGTAGATGGATTTTCGACTCTCTGCTAAAGTTTAAATGAGGCTGAAGGACAGAGGGAAAGAATAAACTGGACAACAAAACACACCAACAACTCCAAAATATTTGTTCCAACAATGAGGGTAAACTTTGCACTGCTATGCAAAGATATGACAATCTAAAATGTTTTGAATACTGACAATAATCTAGATGTTAAGGGTGTTTAACATGCGGTACTATTCTTAGAAATTGTACCGCCTTTGATCTTGGCTCCCAAACTCATCTTTTAGGTCCTCTCTAAAAATGGTGCTGTCAGGCAAGGAAGTTTTGCTCTCAAAAGGAAAGAGTGGATGAAGTCAGACAGAAAGACAGTTCTGACAAGTAAGACAAGTCTTGAGAGCGAGAGAAAGACAGATAATCCAAACCGTTTGCCTTCAATCAGAATTCTGCACCATGTTTGTCAGAGCTTCTGGCAGTCATCCTGAGGTCTCATCCCTCGCATTAGCCCAACTGTCACGGCAATCACTCCACTATTTGGTCAGCCTTCTCTATCAGCACCTCATTACCAACAGTCCAGGTTTATATGGCCCTGACGGCTTTGGCATGCAATAAAAGAATGCTGAGACGCATTAGGTTCTTTACTGGGTCCTCTGCGAGAGACCAAGCTTTTCTAATGAAGGATTCAGGGGGAATAATGAGACAGGCTGGGTTCCACTGGCCCTGCCTGCCTTTCCGCATCTCTCCATAATTTGGAAAAATCCCGTTTGCCTGTGCCACCTGTATGCTGCAGGCATGAGATACACAGGTGTACCTCAGGGGGCCAAGCACACTCTGCAACCTCCCTGCCACTTATTAAACCTCTGCCAACATCCCATTGAGTGAAAAAAATGGATTTCAACCTACTTTTCTTGTTAATTGCTTTTTTTCCCTTGTTTCCATCCAATTAAGGGCAAATTGCAAATATGCAGCTTGTATTGTCATGATGATGCTTACCTACACAACACCTAAGAATAGGTTCATTTCCTACTTCAATGCAAATGAGCCCATACTAATTAGCAGCAGCACATTCTCTGAATTCACTGAGTACTGCTGAGGTAAAAAAAACAGCAGGTATTATACAGTGGGGATAACTGCATTTGCATTTCAGAGAAGAAATGAAACAGACATGCTGCATGTCATGAACCCTTTACTCAGCCGGAAAGGAATCTTTTTGGGTCTCTAAAGAACTTTACAGTGGGTGTTTTTGTTTGAAGCACCTTTTTACATTTGAAAGAACCTCCCCATGTGTAAAGATAATGGACAATTCTCTGAGAAGGTTCTATATACCTTGAAAAAACACTTTCCATTTACCAAAAGATTTCTTCATTGATTTACATTGGTTCCTCGTTCAATGGACCCTTCATGGCACTTCTTTTAGAAATATGAAGAAATAATGTAAACTGGATTTAATGTGCACTATTTTCCAGAAAAGACAAAAACTCTTTAATAGAATATCGCCACTACACATGAGCTAATGTCCCCAAAGAGCTTGAATTTAATTCAGTAGGTGAAAACCAAGCTGCTTTTTCCTGCACTGGGTTGAAATTTGTCTAGATGTAATACCCAAGAGAGCGAACCCTCCTCACTTCACTGGCACGGCATTATTCTCTTATCTGCAGTACTTCCCCATTTTTAGACCGCATGGCACTCCATCAATTCTCATGACAGGGAGGAAGAACAGGAACAATAGAAACAGGCTTTCAGGTTTATTGGAAGTCTGCCTCATATTCATTTTCATTTTGATTTCTCCTCCCAATGGCCATTAAGGCATTGGCTTGCACTGGCTACATTTCCAGCGTTCTTGTTTGGCTTGTGATGGAGGTTTGATTACTGCCAAAATCCCTCTGGGGACCTCTTCCTTTTTCTGGACACAGGCCATGTATACATCATAACATATCACCAAGTTGCTAAATACGCCAATTACTATAATTCAGTGTTAACAGATGGCCTTAATGTGAAATTGCAAGAATTTGATTGACAGATTTTCAAGTGGCATCAAAAAAAGGAGATATAGGATAAAAGTTTGAAATAAAATAATGTTCAGACAACATAGCAGGACCACAAGTTTCTAGAGTTTTTAGTACTACAAACAAAAACAATAACGAGTCCCTGAGATGTCTTTATCCAGTCTGGACTCTCTCAAGTAGCTAAACATCAGGCCTAGAAAACTATCGCAAAGATACAAGTGGAGCTCCCTGGCATCAGGGGAAATCCAACACGCCTTATTAGTGCATCCGGAAAGATGGCTGAGTATCGATTACTCACCCTTACTGCGGCTAGCCTGGACACACACTATCACTCAAAGACCATTTTTTGTCTGACAAACACACATTCTGTGGATGCTACCCTAGAAGCTAAAGCTCCCTTTTGTTCTCTATGCTCTCAAAGAATCATAACAGCACAGACAGGCAAATAATCAGTGCTTTTGCACTGATTGCTGCATATTTCTGCAGATTTTTATTATAAGAATTCATATTCAGTCATTGTCTTTGGAGTCAATCCAAAGTTTTGATGGAGCACAGTCAAACGTCAGATAAGCTCAAATGTGTGGGCTCCTTTCTTCATTTTCACTGTGTTTCTTCCACTTTGTTTAGTGACTGATAGATTTGTTCATTTATGTTATTCGAACAATGCACAGTTGAAGCCCATTGTTCATGCATGGCACTCTCTTACAGCACTATTATTTGCTGTCAGCTCTTCATGGACAACATGACATTTAATGCTGTCTCACATTCATAAATCAAAAATATTGGGGAGGGAAAAATTGGCCCTTATGCTTTTGCAGCGAATATAAATGAAATGGAAATATCAGGGGAATGGGAACTCTAAGAGCACCAAAAACTAGGCCATGGTGCACAAATGTAGTTATAGAATTGTAACAAATATAGAAGTTATATTCCAAATTCATAAGGAATTACTCCCTGCCCTGCACATTTTAGGATTTTCCTGCTCCACAATGTTCAACTTAAGAAGGATGATCAATTACCTTATATTGGTGTAATCCATGTGAAAATGCAGAGCAGGGGGCCCCCATGACCAGACTAAGATCCACTGCCATAGAAGAACCACTTCAGCTTCTTTAAGAACATTTTGATCACTGGATTGCTTTTAAAAGACCTTTTTATCATGAATAGGATGTGTGAGTGTAAAGAACCTTTCCGTATGATCCTCATGACCAAAAAAGGCTAAGAACCATTTAGGAACCTTTATTTAATAAGAGTGCTGGCTTGAGAAAATGTCAGTAAAATCCTCAGCATCTTTTTACGAAAGAAAATGTGCAGTCTGTACTGCTGCATCTGTTCTGGAATACTAAGAGCTTATGAATTTCCACAGACTGTCCAGTCAGCAAAAGCGTGTCTCTGAACCTGGCAAACCTGTCAAATCAATGCTATCTTCTAGCAACTGGTTGGGATAGTACAAGCAAGGTTCCTGCTGCCTACCTGAGTGATTAAATTAAAACCTATAAAGCCTTTCATATCATGATTCAATACGACAAATATGGATTTCAAAAAGAAAAGTTCCTACAAAGACCTTTCATTAGTTTAGATTGGTTAACATTCAGAAGGTCCTTCAACTGTTAAACAGGTTTTACACTCTCACGCATCACAATTACAGTTTTATCTGCATCATGCCTAAGAACCCTTGCACCTTTGACAAACTGAGGAGAAGAAAATGACAGAATGAAGAAAGAATCACAGTTGATTTAATTGTATTCATTCTCTGATAACCACATTTTCAGTGATTGTCCGTAGGGATTCAAGCTGATACATTCAAGAAGGCCTTTTGTTAGTGTGCTTGGTGACACTAAGTAAATAAATAACAAACAAACAAATAAACAGAATCTACATAACTACAGAACAATTTTCTTTTTGTGGCATTCAGCTGAAACTCCATTTTTTCTTGATTGAGTTTCAGTGAAGGTGACATTGGAACCCAATGAGAAAAGCTCTTATCTTCAAATAGTGCTTTCAGTCACACAACATTGCATTAATTGTCACAATAATACCAGCACAGACTGGCAATGTGGACTTTTCCTGAGAAGACTCATTAATTAGCCCACTGCGTGATGCAATTTGTAATTACAGAAGTGCATGTTGTTTTTTAATCCCTCATTGCAGAAGGCTACCATAAACAATGACCAAACCGATGGCACATCTAAATATATCAGAAAATATTTCATAATTTTGCACAACCATACATTTTAATTGTTAAATGGCCATATAAGATTCATAAACTTCCTAAACTTTCAGCAGTAAATATTGCTTAATTTGCACCAATTATATTTTTATATAGTATCAAAATCAGAAAACATTATTGATCCTGGAAATTACTTATGTTACGACTACGAAGACACACAGAGACAAGAAAGATATAAAATATAACATCTAAATAAAATCTGTAGAAGAAAATATGAAATACACTATGCTATATAAAGAAATACGCTGGAAATATAATTAACACAGTTAAGTGAAATCTAATGACACAGATGGAAGTTCATTATTGCATTTAGTGGATTACTTCTACTATATCAGCAGTATATAAGTAATATTGACATAAGTAGTGATTTCAAATATATGTCTATTGCACATAAGATATTGTACATAATAAAAACGTTTAAGCACCTGAACATTGCACAATATTGCACATACATACATAACTCACCCACAAGTGCTGTTTACTTAGACTAATACTGCATTTTGTTGTACTTGTACTATATGCAATGACAAAGCTAAATCTAATGTAATCTAATCTAAAACATTCGCCATTGTAATTAAATACAGTATCAGCAGGTTTCAAATAGGACCGGAGAAAAAACACTGGTAGCAGCTGGTAGCCTAGTGGTTAGGGCATGTTCCCTGAGATCAGGAAGTTGAGGGTTCGATTCCCAAGACCGCTAGGTACCTGCGAGTTTCCCTGAGCAAGGTACCGTCCCCACGCACTGCTACCCGGGCATCGTGTTCCTGGCTGCCCACTGCTTCACTTTGTGAAGAGGAAGTGTTTCATGCTGTTCACACTGTGTGCTGTAGTGTGTTCACGTATGATCGAGTTTTAACTTTAACTTAAGAATCAGCTGTAGATCATTACAATAAATTAAGAATTCTCTAGAAACAGCAATGGCAATGCCTTCCTAAATCCTTTAATCTAGTAAAAGTACATCTGCTCAGTACATTTGACTCATGAACTCTTAAACCTTGACTTCCTGGCCTCCTTTTGAATAAGACTAGAGAGAAAAAGTTGTTTTAAATGATGTGGTCTCATTTAATGAGCTGTTATCCAAATGATATTTAAAAGGAAAACCTCAAAAACATTCTAACAGACCTCTAGCAAATGCTGTCCGTTTCTACAAAATAACATCTATTTATGGAGGCTATGATGATACACTACAGATAATTGGTGTTAAATAGTGAACTATATTTGAAGGTATGACTCATATGACTGATCAAAGTGAATTCCACAAGAAAGTCTGGATTTAACTGTATTTTGTATAATGGTATACGGATTCAGAAATGTCACCGAATAAGCAGTAACATTTTAATACAATGGTCTACATGTTTACTTTATTCTAATAATTCCTCAACTGCCAATTATAGTAAATGTTAGAAAGGTTTGATGTCAGCATATATACGCTTAAAATTTCACATGATCAAAATGTCAGAGAACAGAAAAGAAAACAATGGCACACCAACTGGACATTTAGAAAGAACATAATCACATATAACAAGTGCAGCACAACTTTCATTACACGGATTGTACACAGCAAAAGTGTCCCAGTGTTTAGTTCACTTATTTATTTATGTAACACTATTAATATCAATATTATTAACAATGTTTCATGAACCTTCAGTGAAATCATCTAGAATGAGG
Source organism: Clupeocharax schoutedeni (assembly GCA_037974565.1). NCBI lineage: Eukaryota > Metazoa > Chordata > Actinopteri > Characiformes > Alestidae > Clupeocharax > Clupeocharax schoutedeni. The sequence continues at coordinate 7,753,809 of JBBPDH010000002.1, read as the reverse complement.
ATTTATTATTTACCAAAAGGTATTTTAGATCTTTTATTAAATGTGGAAAAAAAAAAATTCTGAAGTTATTTAATAATGTAATTATTTGCCTTGAGCTTTGATCTCCAATTTTGAAATACGATATCAGTTTAATTACTGGATATCACTTCATTCTTCCTTCGTTTCTTTCTTTTTACAGCTTCCTTCTGTTCTGTAAACAGGCCTACATTTATAGAATTTTTTTTTTACATTCATTTGCAACAAATATGAGTTTGAACGGTCATGAAAGTGTTACAGAGGCAAATAGCTCTAAGCTGAAAGACATGCATATGTATCCATTAGGCACTTAGAGATACATCTTAGCTGAGTTTCATGTCTGGATTTCATTAACTGAATTCATGTATGTATCTATATTTATCAAACTGTTGACTGTCTTTTCCCACCTGCTTTAAAACACTAAATCATTGGTTAAACATGATGGTGCACTGTACAAAGCCTGTATCAGACCGGTACACAGGAAACAGCTCTGCTATGTCAGGTCCAAGGCTGTAGCAGTCCAAACACGCATTACAGTCTTCATTGAGAGTGCACTCACCTATGAAAACAATGTGTCAGCTCCCTGATTGCCTCAATAACCATGACCTTCAGCTCAAAGAGCATGGAACACTCCAGATGATGAGGAAACAACTCACTAACTCACTCAGCCCTGCATAATCACAGTGCCTCTGCTCAGTGAAGAAGGTGAGACTGACAGAGGCAGGCAAACCCACTGTATGTCCTAAAGTGTCCAGATAGTCCATCTAATTAATGAATCAAGCTTACTTTAAGGCACACCTATTGATTATACAGGCGTTTAATAGAAAAAAGCTTAATGGAAAACCATAGTCGATAGAATGGGATCCTGTGAGGCAGCTGTAAATGAGGTCAACATGCCAAGGAGGGGTGTAAAGCTTCCAGTAGTAGGATGTGGAACAGTGGAACTGTTTGTAGTTCTCTTTCTAATAACATAATCTAATCAGAATCAGAATCAGAA
>JBBPDH010000002.1:7712354-7726828 GCA_037974565.1 Clupeocharax schoutedeni | reverse complement strand
TGAGAGTCTGGAGCTCCAGCAGTAGATCAGTGAGAGTCTGGAGCTCCGGCAGTAGATCAGTGAGAGTCTGGAGCTCCAGCAGTAGATCAGTGAGAGTCTGGAGCTCCGGCAGTAGATCAGTGAGAGTCTGGAGCAGCTCCTGCTGGACTCTGTAAACAGACTCTGACTTCAGTGAGAAGATCAGACGTGCCTGGGCGGGTTTCTGGCGACACACTCAGGTTCACAGCAGTTTGTTTTGGATCGTATGGCATTTGTAGAAGATCACGGCTGAACTACTGAGAGTCCTCAGACGTGAATGGCAGATTAAAATGTTTTTGATCCACAGATGTTTGGAAAAGTACACGGATCTGCAGAACTGTAGAAGAAAATGACTTTGTAATGTAAAATTGGAGTTTAAGAGATTCGGAAATATAGAGAAGAAACATTTGTTTGGAACAGTGAAGATGTCAGAACTATAAATAACATGCATGGATTTATGAGGAGACCAGCAAACCAAGCTGTGTTTGCTGCTGGTTGGTCTGTCTTCATGAGGAACCTTTTAAATCACAAGATCTGAGGCCTAAATGAGCTCTAAGTCTGAATAATAAGGTGCTGTTCAACACTCCCACTCACCCAGGAGAGCACTGTCAATAGGTGAGGTGGTGGGGGGTGAGGGGTGGGGGGTGGTTTCGGTATTGTGTGTTTTGGGCGTGTCTGTGTGATAATGTCCTGCCAATAAGAAGCAGACAAATCTTGATGTGTGAGCATGTGCGTGTTTGTGTGTATGAGCATGTGTGTGTATGAGCGAGTGTGTGTTTGTGTGTATGAGTGTGTGAGGATAGTTCAGTCAGGCATGACCCCAAACCTGCTGGAAGGTGAGAGGTGACATATTTGTTTTTATAACAGATCTGGGGTCTCATTTATAAAACTTTGCTTAGAACTCATACTAAAAGTGTAAGTGCGCTCTAAAGACGAAAATGACGTACGCAAAGAAAAAGTCAGATTTATAAAAACGTTAGCACGCACACCTGCACGCAATATACGCTTTATAAATCGCACTCTACTTGGGATTGTACGCACGTGGATTTGCCGCATATTCCGCCTTCTACACGCCCTCGTTCCACCATATATGGTAAATGCGAATCACCTCATGCATATTTAAGCTGCCGATGTAAACCTGAAAAATCATGGCAACCGAAGGGAAAAGTAAGAAGCGAAATTTTTCTGAAACCGAGATAGATGTGATTGTGGGTGAAGTGGAAAGCAAAAAACATATTTTGTTTGGTGGTTTAGTGGAGTAACAAACAAAAAGAAAGGCAGTGAGTGGCAACAGATAACAAATGCTGTGAATTAAGTGAGTGCTGCAAACAGGACGGTGCCCGAAATAAAAACAAGTGGTCGGATCTTAAAGTGATTATTAAAAAAAGAATTACAGCGCATCGAAAGATCCAAGTGCCTATTTTTAGTGTAAATGTTCTCCCAGATCACTTTAATTTAAATTTGAATTCAGTTTAATACATTACCCTTAAAGAAAATGTAAATATAAACCCGAGGTTTAAATACAGAAAAGTCAGGAACGAGAGAGTAAGCGAGAGCGCGAGAGAGAGAGTAAGGGAGAGAGAGAAAGAGAGAGACGATCCGCCCGCTCCGGAAAAGTCACGAATGAGAGAGAGATGGACAGAGAGAGAGCGCATGAGAGAGAGACGGAGACACAGAGAGCGAGAGAGAGATGATCTGCATGCGCCGAACGAGAGAGAGAGGCACAGAGAGAGCGCGCGCAAGCTTTAATTTATATACGTTTGAATATAAATTAAAGTATTACCAGAACTTCTAGACAGAACTGGAATCGTCTAACTTTTTAAAAGCACTCCGTCCATTTTAAAAGACTCATCATAAGTGGTAAGCAGAGTCCAGTTGTCTTGTATTTAAATCCTGGTCCTACTGTTTCACCCCCTCACCCTTTGTGAACTCATTCTGTCCGACCCCTCCCTGGCATGTCACTTCAGTTCACCGTAACCCTCTCCTTTCTCCACCCTCTCATGTCTGCACCCTTTGCGTGACAACAGAGCTGGCTGCCTCAGGGCTCCTCACTCTCACACACCGCTCTTTGCTAGAAGACACATTAATTTCAGGCAGGCTCTGAGTGCCGACCTGTTAATATGCGCTTCATATCTGCCTGAACTTTCTTACACATTATTTTTAAGCCCTTGTTTTAATGTTATTGGCCCTGTTTAATCGTAAGCATTGACTTAACTGAATTTTAAAAACTGTTCCAGTTTTAAAATCTGATGTCTTTGCCATGCTTGAAGCCATTGTAAAATACTGTCTCTGACCCTTAACAGTTCAGATTTGTATTATAAAGTTTTTAAAATCCGGATCTTTGACGTTGATGATGTTTGCACAGACTGCGGAACATAATATCTGTAGTGTTTATGTATATATGACACAAAAAAAATGTTTTGGCATCAGTTAAGCTGAGTTATTAACATAAATTCGGGTATCACATGATCAATCCTTAGAGTTATGGCACAAAGTCAACACCCCTTACCTGTGGTGAAATCACTGTAACTCACAGCCTCTCATGGCTTATTGCTTTAATAATCAATTGTAACTGTACATAATAATTACAAAATGCATTTCTCTATATACTAGGCCCTGTCATATTTGTTTGTAAAAACAGTGAAATAAAAAGTGTTTTGAGCCACAACAAAAAAAAAAAGAAATGAATAATAATTCCCAAAAAATGATACTGGACCATTTCTTTTAGAAATATAAAATTGTTGTGAGATCAGAGATTTATTCCTGTCCTGTTTTCTTGTATTGCGTTCTGCTCTCCAGACCTGAGGCTGCTGGTGCTGTTCCACTCTTGGGCTCCAGGCTGCGCTCCACTGGACGCTCTGGCCTGCTGCTATCACCAGGGGGCGCTGTCCATGCGCGTGTCCCGAAAGGGCCAAGTCGTTAGCGCTCTGGAGGCCGATTGGTTAGAACTGACCGCCGCTTATTACCGCAAGGGCTGGTCATTAGTGGACTCGTTTGTGTACTGGGACACACCTAAAGGTGAGGGTCTAACTTGTCCTACGTAATTTAGTATTACTATTAAACAACATTCCAGACAATCCTTCAGAATTGGTTTGGATTTTTGACCATAAGATGGAGGGGGAAAGCCAAATGAGAGTGTGACCTGGGAAAGGTTTCCTCCCCACTTCCTTCCAATGGAAGAGGAAGAGGAGAAGATTATGAACTGTTCTTTCAGCTGTGCCCTAAACGGCACAGTTCTCCCATGTCTCCTAATATGATTCTCATATGATGTGTTCCTTGTTTGGATGTGTCCTTATCAACAAAAAAATCGTACACCCCCCCTCCCGCCCAAATCTTCTGTTTTTGGTTTATTTCCTCTTTCCCTGTCTCGCCTGTCCTCTCCCACCAGAGCTATTATTAGAACTCACATCCCAACCTCACAACCTCACTTCCTGTTTCACAGCAGACTGTGTGTGTGTGTGTGTGTGTGTGTGTGTGTGTGTGTGTGTGTGTGTGTGTGTGTGTGTGTGTGTGTGTGTGTGTCAGGACATCTGGGGCCAGAGAATGTAGAACATGAAAGAGAGCACACCAAACTTTCACACAATCTCTCTCTTTCTCATTTTATCTCTCCTTCTTTCCCATTCTCTCTGCTTCTCTCGCTCTCTCTCTCTCTCTCTCTCTCTCTGATTTGTCTTCTAAGTAGTTCAGTGTCGTCTTTAGTAGGTCACTGGCACATTATCAGCTCTGTGGAGACCCAGTGCACGCTGCATGGTGGATAAATCAAAATCCACCGGCTGGTTAATCCACAGGCTGTCAGGATGTGTGTGACTCTCAGGACATGGGTCTAGAAGCTGATGTATGAACCCATGTGTCACTCGCTACTGATAGTGAAGGAAAGCAGCATTACAGTTCCAAAATTGGATGAAGCCAATGAGAGTTTGCTCTGTGTTCTTCACAGGTGAGCCGGTGCCCAGGTCTTTAGAGGGTCTGTTTGTGTATGAGGAGAGAAGCTCTGCACCTCCAGCCAACGACACCATCGTAGTGGAGCAGTGGACAGTTATTGAGGTTAGCCAAAAAATTACATTTTATTTTAACATTTGCTTATTAACAACTCCTTCCTAAGTTGGGAGAGAGGGGTCTGTTTTTGGAGCAGGGGCTGATGGTCAGGGTCACCGATGTCTGTGAGTAAGATTAGCCCATCTGGTTCAGTCCCACAGAGGAGCTGTGGCAGGAGAAATTGCTGAAAGGTTTCTAATATACAAAGATGTCTGAACACACAGTGCACACCACAGCTTGCTTTTTGTGGGGGTGTGTGGCTGCAGACCTGTCGGAGTACCACTTAAGAAAATGTATACAGCGGGCAGGTGGCCATCATAACTGGAGCGTTGAGCACTGAAAGAGTGATGAATCCTGTAATCTTTTAAATCATGTGGATGACTGGCACCTGTGAAGATGGCACCAGGTTGTAATATGAAAAAAAAGAAGGCAAGGTGGCAGAGGCATTGTGATGCTCCAGGCAGTGTTCTGCTGGGAAACCTTGGGTCCTGCAGTTCATGTGAATGTTACTTTGACATATACCACATACATACGTTGTTGCAGACCAAGTACGCCCCTTAATGGCAACAGAGTTATGTAATTGCAGTGACCTTTCAGCAGGATGTGTCCAGTATGTGCCACATTGAAAACATGGTTTGGAATGGTTTGAGGAACATGACAGAGTTCAAAATGTTGACTTGGCCTTCAAATTTCCCAGATCTCAATCTGTGGGACATGCAGGACAAGCTAGTCTGATCCATAGCCTGCGCCCAATGCGTTGATTGGTCAGAGCTGTTTTGAGGATCTTTACAACAGTAGGCAGGGCAGCTGGGTGGTCTAGTGGTTGGGGAATTGGCCCTGCAAACAGAATGTTGTGGGTTTGAAACCCAGGATGGCTATTGGCACCACTGAGGTACTCTTGAGTAAGGTATAATCCCCACACACTGCTCCCTGGTCGCTGTGTTCCTGGCTGCTCACTGCTTCACTTGAACGGGTTAAATTAAGAGAAGAATTTGGTACTGTTCACTTTGTGCTATGGTGTGTTCACCTATTACAAATGGACACTTTACACTTTTCTCAGGACTCTGATGTGAAGACGGATTATGGGCCACTACTTCACACACTGGCTGAGTTTGGCTGGTTGCTGACCTGTGTGCTTCCCACACCCATCATTCGGCATGACAGGCAAGACAAGACACAAACACCCATCTCACACCTCACACTCTCCGCCCATGTTTCTGTGTCTCTGACGGCTTGTTGCTTTGCAGTGAGGGAAATCTTGCCACCAAACAAGTGGTGTTTCTGCAGAGGCCTGTTAAATCCCAGTCACCACAACAACGGAGCGAGGTATGGTGAGGATTTCTGCTCAAATCTGATCAATTGTAGATAAAATGAATTAGTAATTTATTTTCATTGTGTTCTTGGTTTCCTGTTTATTTTATTATAGCTTTAAGTTGAATGAGATTCCTGCTATTTTTGAAACTTTCATTGCTTTGCAGAAGATATCAGATTTGTCTAGATTACAGTCTACTTGCGAATCTTTAGAAAGTTCACCTGGAGTTTGCCATAAAGCATTGACCCAATTAAGACGTGGGATAACGTTTGTGGTTCTAGCTGCACAAACCTGCCTGTTCCTCAACATACTCTTCCGAGTTTTTCAAATCTGGTGCAAATTCCAGATTTGGTCCGCTCAAATAAGTGAAGCTTCAGAGAAACTCAACTTTTCTGCAAAACAGTGATCCCATATTGACAGCCAGGCCAGCCCATAAGTGGTTAAAAGGCTAAAGGTGATTATTTCACTGTGGCCAAGTCAAAGTCAGGAGACAGATCTGTGGCACTATTTATAAATTGTATCATCCAACCGACCTGATCAAACTGTGCCAAGCTGGTAGAAACTTACCCCAACAGACCCAAAGTTGTTCTGCAGTTAAATCCTTATGCAAGAAGTCTTTTTTTGTGTGTGTTTAATTTTGGGGTCTTGTTGATCTACTGACAAAAATTCAAATACATTTTTGAAGTTAAATCTAAGTACTGCATACTTCTGCAAGGCATCATATGTAGAGGAAAAGCTTGGGGACCTTTGGATATAAATAGAAAATAAAGAGAGCAGAAACAATGCGCTGATATTAGGGGTGATGGACACACTTAAGTGTGTTATCAGTGGATATTGTGTACTTACTGTGTCTTAGAAAACTATCAAACGGTCATTAGCGCGGGCGATGCTTTATGTGCTGTTCTCTTGCTGTCTCTCAGGTGGGCTCTGTTCGGAGAGAGGTGGTCAGTCACTCAGTGAGTCGAGGGGTTGGAGTCCCTCATGGCGGTGCACTGTCTCCTTGCTCAGGGGGCATCGGGGGCTTTCCTGTGTTTGGAGGGGGCTACCCCAGTGCCCTGTCCCATCTGGAGGAGGGGGGATTTGAGCAGGATGACGGGGCAGCCGAGGTCACCTGTATGTGACCAGCCCAAACACAGCGAACAGTGTCTGCTTCAACATGGACAATCAAGTGTGTGATATAAATGGCTTTTAGAAGGTTGAGCCTTTTTTTTGCATTTATTCTGTCCATGGAACATTTTTGCATCCCTTTTAGCACTTTTAATTTCTACGAAGCCATAACTTCCTTAGGGGGGGAATTTTATGTCAGTGATTTGCTTTGTTTTGTGTTTTTTACCTTTTTATTATAAAATGGCCATAAGGAAATGTGCACCCAACCTTCATCACCCTAGACTTTCTTTAGCGAACACAAAAACACTAATAATGACCATGATGTGCTTCCAGTGCACATCTGGAGTCACATCCCATCACCCCTACTGTCACACAAATCTCCCTGTTTTTCCCCTTTTATTGTTCCTCAGAGAGTTTTCCTGTTTTTGGTTTGGTTTAGAACCTAGACACCATTCAGCACCTGGATTGACTCGAGTCTAAACTCTGGCTCAGATAAGGTCCTCTGCAGCTCACTGCAGGATGTAAACATTTCTTCGCGTGCTGTGTGTTTTGTACGTGCTTTTGTCGAAACTGAGGACATCCAGGCTGCAAAACAGAACGAGCACTTCATCCTTTTTGAAAAGCCAGACATTTTAAAGGGCTATATTATGGAAAACTAATTTTTTATATATATAAGAATTTAACGTGGTGTGTTTCAAATTTCCCAGCTCTCAGTCTGTGGGACATGCTGGACAAGCTAGTCTGATCCATAGCCTGTGCCAGATGGATCAGAGCTGTTTTGAGGATCTTTACAATATTAGACAGCGCAGCTGGTGGTCTAATGGTTGGGGAATTGGTCCTATGATCAGAAGGTTATGGGCTTGAAACCCAGGACTGCTATTAGCACCACGTTTAGGAAATGAATGAAGTGCTAGAAGCAAATTGGCCCCTTAAGGTAATGCTTTCTGTGGACAGACATTTGTTTGGGGGGCGTGGGGGGTTCCTTTTTTTCTCACTGTAAATTTTATACACAGGCTCGCAGGCCACAGTTCAGACTCTCTTCTGGTGAAAAGCAAAAACGCCTTGACACTGAAGACTGTCTGTTGGTCTGCAGTATTCAGTTCAAGTGGTGCTGGAGTCGTGTAGAGTGTACATGAATCTGCTGTGGAGTGCCAAGTGTTCGTCTGTACAGTTTCGGTTCACAGTTCTGAAAGGGAAGGTGATGCACTGTTGCTGCTCCAGTTGTGGAGGCAGGCGGTGTTTCAGTGAAGTATTGATCACGGGGATAACTCTCTGGGTACTCCACTCGTTCATTTTGGGTATTAGGCCTCACGATGAACCTCCACACATTTTGTTGATTTAGGACTTGAGCACCAGTGGTGCTACTAAGAATGTTAACTAATGACCTGGATGTCATATTCGAAACCTTTGAAGCATGTTAACCTTTTGTATTCTTGCTGATTCTAATAAGATTCCTTACTGGCAATGTTTCTTTATTTAGGAGATGCTAAAACAGACCATGAGAACAGTATGTTGTAGAACATATGCTGCTTTATATGCTGATTTAATAAGCCATATAGTATCAAGGTCCTGTTTGTGTAGATTTTACCTACCAGCTGCAGTATTTGAATATTTGAACAATGTAATATACCACTTATTGGTGTTAATATTAAACCAGGTGTACCAACTCCTTTGTTGTTTACTTGTCTTTAAAAGTGTACACTGAAATATGGTGTTTGTGTTTACTTCGAGCCAATTCTAAGTGTTCTAAAAGCAGCCACAAATGTAAAATGCAGATGTTACTCCTATATGTATATGTATGTGTGTGTGTGTGTGTATGTGTATATATATATATATATATATATATAAATAATATCGTCGCTGTCGGGCGCAAACCTCGTAACTCCACTTTTGGTCTTTGTTGTTTTTTTTCATAAGTTGATACTATTGGTCAGTCTCCAAGTGGGGCTGTAAAATTTAGAAATTATTAACCAATGAAAAGTGTTGAAAATAGCTTGGGATGTTTGAAAGTATTCATTTATTTAGAATATATTTTTTTTCGTTTCCTGAAAAATAGCTGTTTTGGACATATGAGGTTTCTGCCCGACAGCAATGATATATATATACATACATGCATGCGTGTTTTCTTTGGTATAAAAAGGTAAATACAGTAATGTAGTTTACAGTAATACAAATACAGGGCTTTAAGAAGAACAAAACAAAAAACACAACGCTCAGCGGAACACATGGAACGTTGTTCTGATGTGGGAATAAAGGACTACAGCTGCCAGAGTTGAGTCACAGGTCAGCAGACAGTCTACAGTAGCTACATTTACGTTAATATTTATACTGCAAAAGGACAATATTGGCAGTTTCCGCAAGCAATTATTAGTTCTGTTCTAAGGAAAAATCTGCAGCTTTGTGGGGGGAGAGGCTTTAAGACTGCATCTTTATCTAGAGTTTTTGATCACTTCTGTTGTCCTGTAGTCCTTCATCAGTGGTCAGTTTTGACCACAGGATGGTTTTGTTTTTTGGATTTAACATGCACAACAGTTTTCAGCAAAAAAAAATCTGAGCATTGTCTGACAGGCATGTTGTGATTTGGCTTCCTTTAATATTATTAGCCAACACTCTTACACTTTATATTAAAAGCAGTGCAATTTAGGTGTTATACTATTTGGCCACTTCCCAGAAGCCTAACTTTTCGAATCATTTTGACTTATCAAACGTGATTGAATGATCTGATGATCTGGAAACTTTATTCTGCAGTAAAGTTACTATTTCTGATGACTGTATAATGATTTAAACTCTGAATTTCCACTTTAAAACATACAGCACTGCAGAAACCTAAACTAACAACAAAGTTTCAGCACTGGACTGGGATTATGTTAATAAACACCTGATCCATTAAAATATTCTGGGATCAGGAATCCCTTAAACCTCATTCTTCTACTAGTAAACAAACTTTGACACCATTTTTTGGTCTTGGTCCATAAAAGTCTTGACACCAAGATTTGAAAGGATGTCCAGGATGACCCTCAAAACCAGTTCGGGGTAGGTTTTTATTAACATCAACCTTAACGAAAATATCTTTAGTTTATTCCAAAAATAAATACAGTAGGCTGGATAAGACACCTCATAAGAAGGAAAACGGGTGAATATCACCATACATTTAAAATAAAGGAAAATAAAGACAGGGCGCTAGCTAAAAGACTGGCATGATTTGTCATGCTGGGACGCAACAGAACGAGAGGCATATACAAAGAGGGGCTTTGGCTTGGGCAGAGACGAGGGACGAATGAAAAAGCAAAGCAGTTTGGAGGCTCCAGATGTGAACTTCAGTTCCAAGCTGGTGGTCAGGCTTCACTTTCTCCAGTGGAGGCATTCTGACCCTCCTCCTCCAGAATCGGAACGATCAGGTTGTCTTTAGACATCAAGTTGTACTTGATCACAAAGCGTGTAAAGCGGTGACACAGGAACGTCTCGTTCTGTGGGCAGTTAACAAAGGAAAGAAGGTCAGAATCAGCTGCAGATCAGGGAGGCTTTAAAATGGGCAGAGCCAAGATATAATCAAGGTAAACAGTGTATGAACTAAACAACTATATCAGTACACTTCCCGAATCAAAACCTGGCTGTTTAAAACACTGTCGAGAGCTGCCACCTGCTGGCAGGTCTAGATAACACGTTCTGAAAATGAGCGGCCCCCAAACATCTCATTTCTGCTATAATACTGTATTCTGTATACCATAGTTTAGTGTGGAAATATACTGTAGAAATTACACCATCGCTGTCTTACCCTTTAACTGCAATCAATGTACAGCTATACTGCTTTTTTTATACTGCTAGGCCAGATACTTGTCTCATTGGAAGTGAAATTCAATTTATATACGAGCGTATTTAAACAGCGACATGCAGAATACCTACCAAAATGAGAGGCAAAAGAGAGACAGTGGTTTGGTAAGAAAGGCCTGTCGCAACAATGGAATTACAGTAGCTTACAGTCAATCTCCATACAAATTATTGCATTTACAATTTATTCGCTTTTCTTGTTCGTCATGTTCAATCAGTAAAGCAAAAGCCTAAAGTGACAGCACTCACTGATAAGCTATCTTGTTTCCATACCCATGTATCCCCCCCGTCCCTTGTCTCAATAATTCTCAAAGCCACCCTTACCACATGTTCCTCATCGCTGCCCTCTAAAGGTTTTTTAGTATCAGTATGAAGTGTTCAGTGAAGTCTCTGTAAAGGTGTTTTCTGCTTCCAATAATGTACATTTATTTGCCAAATAATGGTTCAAATAATCTCAAACAGCTTGAATAACTGGAACAAACCTCATACGTGTCGAATATTTGGCGATGGTGAAAGTAGGCGTGGGAGAAGATCCTGTAGATGCGACGGCACACTGAGCCCAGCTTTGCCACCGATGACTCCTTAATGCTGACACTGCACAGAGATGCATTATACACCTTGAGCACACAGGCATAGCCACTTCGCTTATACTGTCGAAAATATTATTTTGAAATAACACTTTTCTAGTCATCTGTAAAATACTTATGTTATGGGAAGAACAGTGCAAAGTTCAATTTGGAGCTGAATTCAATTCATTTGCTTAGTCCCATTTGAACATTTTGTTCCCAGTAAAAATAAGACCACATACTTTGTGTTCTCTGTAGAGGTGTTTATACTCTCTTAATTTAATACTTAGTATTTTCACAATTAAAAAAAAAACTAAAATATGTAATTTAACCAGGTGTGCCTAAACCTGTGTATATAGTTATATTAGAGGTGGGCATCGATTAATTTTTTTTAACGCCGTTAATCGCATGGAATCTTCACGTTAACACCGATAATTAAATCCGATAAATAATTCAAACTTCCGTGCAGAAGCCTAAAATACAAAACGAAAGTGAAACTCAGTCTAGAGGAGAGACCAAACCTGCATGAACCGGACATTTCTCTAAAATATCAAGCTGAAATTCATCTTATCCTGCCAGGTGCGGACCGGGGGGGGCGTTAACGCCGAAATTTTTTTTATCGCGCGATAAGAATCTCGTGCGTTAACGCGCGTTAACGCCGTTATCGGCCCAGCTCTAAGTTAAATGTTAAATGAAAACGTGCAGTATAAACACACAATAAGTGTTATGGTTTCATAACAAACCCAGTGTCTGAAGAGACTCACCGACTAGGGAAATATTTATTGCTGTTCAGGAGACATGCTGCTCCATCCAAGGTGTGCCTTGTATAGTCAATGGCAGGACACTGAAAGGACAGTGGAAAAATGATGCATTATCACAAGACAGAGTTCTGACATAGCTGGTTTAGTTTGGCTTTTACACTTGATACACTGAAGTTCACAGGACCTTTTAGCCCCCCTGTTCGGTGCACAGCATGTGGGAAATTGATTAGTACAGAAGTTTAGTGGTCTACAAAGAAGCGGAGAGGCGTCACATGTATGCTCACCTCTTTAGGGGTCTTGTGGGCAGCACAGAGAAAAATCCACTGCTCAGTGGCGGTCATCTGGGTGCATGTGTCAGGGTGACATTCGCTCTGCAAGAACAGGGAATAAACCATTAGCAAGAAAAGAAAACACATTTACTGAGAGTACAAGAGCAACAGCTTATCGACCAAGTGTTGAATTAGGTCAACATGGGTGGTGACAGTCATTTGCATAGATTGCGACTGAAAGTACCTGAAGTTTCACAGCCAAGCCATTGAGCTCCAAACAAAATTGCCTATGAAACAAATAAGAAAGACACATGAAAGAAATGAATATGAAAACTAGACAGCACAGTTCAAAACAGATTAAAATAATAAAATGTAATACATTTTATTTATATTGCATTTTACAAAAATAGTGCATACAGACAGAGAAAATAACATTATATTAAAAGTAGAGGTGGGCATAGATTAATTTTTTTAATCTAGATTAATCTCTTTGTAATCTTGAGATTAATCTAGATTAAAATGCCACCCCCAAAATGATCCCAACGCCTGTTTTTATAGTGTAAACTACAAATATGCCGCCAAATGTTCTCCCAGATCACTTTAACTTCATTTTGAACTCAGTTTAATACATTACCCTTAAAGAACAATTTAAATATTAACCCATGGTTTAAATACGGAAAAGTCAGGAACGAGAGAGAGTAAGAGAGAGAGTGAGAGAGAGATGATCGCACAAACGAGAGAGAGACAGAGAAAGGGAGCGAGAGCGAGAGACAGAGAGAGAGAGAGAGATGATCCGTGCGCTCCGGAAAAGTCACGAACGAGAGACAGAGAGAGGGGTATAGAGAGAGCACGAGAGCGACAGAGAGAGCGAGACAGGTTTAAAACGGGCGCGATCTGGAAAAGTCAGGAACCAGAAAGAGAAAGAGAGAGAGAGAGTAAATCCGTGCTAAAATATCAAGGTGAAAGTCATCATAGCTTGTGTAGTATAGACACAGCCCCCAACTCAACTTTGTGAATAGATTAACGGCGATATTTTTTTATCGCGCGATAAGAGTCTCGCGTTAACGCCGTTAACGGCCCAGCACTAGTTAAAAGACAGCATTAAAAAATGAGAGAGGAGGAAAACATCAAATATTAAACAACAGCAAGCAATCATTAAGAACATTCGCTAAAAAGTAACATTTTCATGCTTTCCTTAAAACATATCACAGTCTGTGGAGCCCTCAAATGTGGGGGTAGGGCGTTCCACAGTCGTGGGGCAGCGCAGGGAAAGGCCCTAACTCCAATGGTGGGGGATCGAGTCCTGGGAGGAAGAAGAAGGTGGGTGTAGGTGGAGCAGAGAGTGCATGACTGGCAGTGGAGGGTGAGGAGTAAGCCTCGCCAACTTGCCATGATGGCCATGATGGCGGAGCTCTGGAAGCACAGTTCGGTCTTGAAATCCTGAGTGATCTCACACACCAGGTGCTGGAAGGGCAGTTTGCGGATCAAGAGCCACAATTTACACAAATCTCTACTCAACCCCCAGGCGTAGTCAATCAACCACAACATGTCTGGCATCTAAAGTTTAGAACAGGAAAGATGTAGCTAACAAATACCAAACTGCATCCAGCTCTTCATTACATTGCCACAGACTTGTTGGTGTCATTTAGGACATTATGGCTTACTATGAGCTATGAAAACAAAAATTAATCACTGCTCCACACAGCCATTTCAGACAACACCAGGGCTGATATTCCCAGTCAGTCGTAAGGAGGACTGATCTAGGACCAGATTCCTCTGTATTCATTGTCGCAACTCTTGCTCCTGGGGTGGTTTGAGAAATCAGTCCAAAATGGCTTTGTTTATTTGTTTTTTAGCTTAAAGTAAGTCACACTATGTCCTAAACCACACTGACAAGTCTGCCCCACCTTAATGAAGAGCTGGCTGTGATTTGAGCCGGCTAGGAGAAGTGCATACATTTAACATTCAGCCAATTGACTGCTAGTGCTGTTAGATTCCTAGCTCCAGTAAAAGAAGCTAAATTTAGACTGAAAGCATGTCTTAGCTGATCAGTCAGATCTGGGAAATGGTGTACATTTGATTTATTGCATGAGGAACAGAACGAGCAGACTACTTTTTGTTCTAAGAGCTCATGAGTCTCTTCGTAGGTTTCTTGATGAGACAAATGAAAGTTACCTGAGATGCTCATACTTCCACACTCCCTCATCCTGTCCCTCTGGAGGCTCCATGATCTTCTCTATGTTGGAGCAGTCGGAGCGAATGTTTTGCTGGATATACTGAAAAGATCAAAACAGAGACCGCAGTGATCACCAGGTTACACTGAAATATAGATAAGCAGGGGATGATTGGAATAAAGCAAAAACTCTGTCTAGTAAAAACGGAAACGCCCTGTAGATTCAGCACAGCTCTTGGTAGCAAAGGAGCAGGAATTAGTAGTATTTCTTTCTTTCTTACGTTTTAAATGTCTAAATCCACAGAGACAAGTATAAAAAGGTGAAAACTCCCACCTGTTGCACTGCCAGAGTGCTATCCATCTCCTCGAAAGACTCATCAGGCCAGTTATAGAAGTCCTGCCAAA
>JBBPDH010000002.1:7692690-7712254 GCA_037974565.1 Clupeocharax schoutedeni | reverse complement strand
TCCCACCTGTTGCACTGCCAGAGTGCTATCCATCTCCTCGAAAGACTCATCAGGCCAGTTATAGAAGTCCTGCCAAACAGGGAGACAACTTTTAAAGGCTGAAAATATAAATTCCTTTACTTTCTGTTATCATGAAGTATCAAAGAATACAATGCTGTTTGTGTAATTTCAGATGATGAACATTCAAATAACCATGACTGCTTTGGTGAATCCCAGCCTTGTTAAACAGTCTTTTTCTAAGGGAGAACCTTAAAAAAAACACACAAAAAAAACAAAACAAAGACCATCCATGTAGAACTAAAGACTTACTTGTAGCTTTGTAACCTTTGGAGTGTTACAAATAAGCATTTTTGAAAAGTTCTTCATAGAATTCTACACAAATGTTTCTCTGTCTTCAAGAAGATCTATTCAACCATGCAAAGATTTATGAGCTTCAATGAGTTCTCTAAGTTGCTGTCCACAATTCTCTGACAACTGTCATCCACTAAAGAAATCTATGTAGAAATTTTTTTTTAAGGTTGTATAAACCTGGCCTACACCATTCAAATTCATATTGTGCTAAATTCGCCATGAGACACTGAAATGGTTTTTGTATGGGAGTCGTGCATGAAGTAACAGCCTCAGGACAGAAAAGGCAGAACAGAAATAATTTATATTCATTGTGTTCTTGTGTTGTGACTCTACCCAAGCAGCGACTTACAAGATGTACAATCTATATGTCCTCTGTATCTCTCTTCTGGTTCTCACACTGTCATGAAACTGTGCTCATATTGTAAGTCGTTTTGGATACAAGCGTCTGCCAAATGAGTATAATATAAAGCAATGTATAGTCACGTTAAAGAGGGTCCCCAATAGTGCCCTCTTTATAAAAAGAGGTGTTAAATTGCACACACTTAGCTTATATAATATCAACTGAAACAAAGCCAATACAATGCGACTCTTGCATAACTGCAGCTGAGCAGTTGAGGGGAGTACGAAGGCCCCCAACATTGAGAAGCAGTGCAACTAGGTTCTCTTGATCTCCATACAATACATCTGGCCTCACTAATGCTCTGATAGCTGACTGCAATCCAACCCTCTCAGCTCAGCAAGCTCTGTGCAAGAGCAGAATATGCTGCAGTCTCACTGAATATGAGGGAATAAGTTCTTGATTTTAGAAGAGTGTTTGTGTGATCGGTTGTCTACAAACTTTTGGACATATAGGCTGCGTCCGAAATCGCATACTTTCCCACTATATAGTATGCGAAAAAACGATATATCGCATACTATATAGTAGGGAAGTATGCGATTTCGGACGCAGCCTATATACTTCCAGCCAAGCTACCCCCACTCCCTGCAGCTATAACACCTTTCACACTTCTTGGAAGGCTTTTGGAGTGTTTCTGATGATGGACGAGAAGACCTGGCTCGCAATCTCCATTTCAGTTCATCACATTTGAAGATTTTGGATGGGGTTTCTGTATGTACGAGCCAGTCAAGTTCTTTCACGCCGAACTCATTCAACCATGTCTTTATGGAGCTTGTTTTCTGCCCTGGAGCACGGTCATGTTGGAAAAGAAAAGGGTCTTCCCAAATAGTTTCCACAAATTTGAAGCATAGCGTTGTCCAAAATGTCTTGGTATGAGGAAGCATTAAGGCTGCCCTTCGCTGGAAGTAAAGTGTGTGTCGATACTGTTGTCCATACAATGTCCTTCTAATCAAACGTTTAGATTAAAGAAAACAAAATTGATTTGACCTTCAACAAACCGGTCTCGTATTGCGGGTTTGGTGGTCTACCGGGGGAAAATGTTTATTGGCTAATGGCTAGGCTACTAAACAGAGGTGGCTAATCATGATCATGGCTGATGTCAGGACATGGATTTTGTATTTATCTATATGGCAGCTGGTAAAAAAGGTAGTCTATACTGCGCTTACCATAAATGGACTCTACACTAGACATACTGTCACAGACGGTCTACAGAATGGCCAATAAAACGGAATGTTTTTAGCGAGTTAGCTATCCTTAAGTGCCGTTCTCCGAGTACAGAGAGAACAGACTCCAGATTTCAGTTTCTTATGGAGACCTGCTCAGAAATATGCAGCCTCCTGATTTACCTTCGCTCTGGTGCCTGGTCTGTTCCTCCTCACAACGCTGGAGCCCTCAGCCATGACCATCTCGACCGGCTGGATGTAAAGGGTGTGTGGAGGAGTGCGTGTGGCGGGGCGCCTCTGGTGGTGATTTCTTTTGCAGTTTGGCAGATGTAACATACATTCATGGACAAAAGTATTGAGACTCCTCTAATTCACGGTTTGGGCTAAACCCCTTGCTCCCAGTGACGCTTGGTCTTAATGCTTCATCAGACTAAGCCATTTTGGAAACGCCATGCTTCCTACTTTGTGGAATCTTAAAGAAATCTAAATATTGTGGAAAGTGAAAGCTATTATAGCTGCAGAGGGATCTATATATTTTTGTCCATGTAGTGTACTGGATGACATTCAGAGATGGAGGTGTCTAATGACTATATGGTCAAAAAAGCGGTGTGCACAGTAAAATGGAGCGTTTTACAACCCCTCACATACCTAATGGAACCTCATTCAAAGGATGTTCACCCATTTTCCCTCAAATTACAATATTTTAAGTAATGGCATTCTTCCAGATTAAGTGGAAGACAATGAAATCACTCAATGTGGAGGTAAAAAATTAAACCACCCAAAAAAAACAAAAAAAATTCAGTACTTTCTCACTCCTCCTCACCTCTGAACTTTTTGAGGTATGGACTTTACTAATGAAAAACAATGTTTTCCATCAAGCTGGTCCAGACAAATCAGTTTTGCAGGAGGATGCCTCGCCGAGAATTAGCAAAGGGTAAATTGCCAGTAGTTACACATTACTTTAGTTAACATCCCAGGAGAGAACAAGGGAAATAAAGAGTTTTAGGACAATAAGCACAAAGTATTACTTTTTTTTTTTCATGATTTCAAATTATTCCAAAATCATAATAATAATAATAAGTTTATTTTATATAGCGCCTGCTGCACAATAAACAGTCAATCATGAGCCATATCTTATATCCCAAGTTGTTGCTAGAAAAAAATAACCACTTTTTTTTTTTTTTAAAAAAAAGGTCAAAACCTGGCATCAAGTATCTCTCTAGAACTGGTTTAAGCTGTATTAATGTCGTAGCAGTTTTAATAACGCCAATTACACTAAGAAAAGTGCACCTTATTCTCATGACAGCAGTAACACTGCCATACTGCCAGACCCTATTTATATTTTTATACACACACACACACACACACACACACACACACACACACACACCCCATGGCCTTGCAGGGGTCATGGTTTGGATCAGGAGTGTGATAACATGAACACATTAAAATTCCTTTACATCTTTTCCTGAATATTTTCCAAATATTAAAAAATACTAAAGCTCAGGGTATTTAAAATCTGCTATTAGACCAGTACACATAAATAAGCCTGTTGTAATTTAAGCCCTTGACTTGTCCGTTCTAAATCTTAAGACTTACTTGCTATTATACTAGTATGCAAGTTATGAAATTCTTTAAATATAATGTATCCACCCAGAAGTAGAAATATATCAGCCAAAGGTGCGTAGACAGTTAGGTATTTAGTGTAGACAACATTAAATATGATATTAATACAGTTTTAAAGTTGAAAAGAGTATGTAGATCCCCCAAGTTCACTTTATTAATGTAACAAAACATTATCATAATTATTTACAATTGAATGACATGGAAAAAGAAAAACATGGAACAACCATTTCCTCTACTCCTCTATGATAAAGGATGAACACTGACATACATTAGTCCACATACTTTCCTAGAATATCTGCATCCCGGAATAGGTAATAGTCCTAGGAAGGAAAAGGAAAGTTATTAGAACCTGCAGACAAGTGATTATTGATGACATATTGTTTGGAATATTGTGATGGGGAAATCTTAATGGACTGATTTTTCTAAAGACTCCTGTACCTTTTCGTCGAGAATCACTTTGGTGCCTCCGTATTCTGGTAGTAGAACCTTCTCTCCGACGTGTACACAGACAGGGGTCACATTTCCATTCTGAAACAAAATGCAATGTGGTTTTATTTTATAAAGCCTCCTCAGACAAAAACAGTCCCTAAACTACACAAGTATAAGAGGATACATTACCTTGTTGGTGGTCCCAGGTCCTACAGCCACCACTGTTGCCTGCAGCACTTTGCCTTGAGACTTTTCTGGAAGCATAATTCCTCCTTTAGTCACCGTCTCTGCTGCTAACCGTTCCACCAACACTCGGTCAAACATCGGGAGGAATTTCCGGAAAGCCTTGGCCTGTGCAGGAAGAGAAGATTGGTGTTTAGGTGAGAAGCATGTCGTCTAAAGGTTATGAAAATGTTGTTTTAAATTGACACCACTAGGGGGGAACCAGGCTTCAACATGAAAGCAGCAGCTCATTAGGACTTTGCTGCTGCCTGTAAGTAAAACCAGCATTAACTAACATTTGTGGTTGAAGTTTGTGTTTGAGCACAGGAAGATTTCTCTCTAGTCCAACACTTGGCTGTGGAATTAGCTTGCGTATTATTTGTTCATTAGAAGTGCGCCCTCTTAACTCAGATTAAATGAAATGCCTGAGCTAGAAAGAACCATTGGTCTTTGTCCTCCCCAGAGCAGGAACTGCTCATGCTCTCAGTAGGAACTGAGGAAAAGTAAGAAACGGATTAGGAGCGTGTCGCTGGAATGTAACCCGAGCTGGCCTTAGATCCACATATTTGCAACACCAGGTGCATGTCTGTGAGCAGAGGAGTCCCTGCCCTTGAGTGAAGGTCATGCGTGAGGGTGGGCAGGACTGGATGGAGGACACTGGGAGGAGGGAGATCATTTGGAGGTTCTGTAAATGTTTACCCCTCCGGTGAAGGACAAAGGACACCAAGATAAGACCTACAGAAAATCTTTTGAAAATTCTGGAACCCCTGGCAGCCCAGATGAAACACCCTCTCATTCATTCTGATCAAACACCATGACCAATGAGCTGAATACAGCCATGACCATTAGTTAAATGCTACCAAACACTGTGGAACAAAAGATATGAAATGTTACAAATCTGAGCCAGATGAAGATAAAAGAACACCCACATGGGCTACAGAGTCACATGGCTGACTTTACCAGTCAGTGAAGACGTACATTATATGGACAAATGTATTAGGACCCCTGTTTTTCAGCATTTGAGCTAGGCCCCTTACTTCTAAAGAAAGGCAATCTTAATGCTCCAGCATATAAAGACATTTTGGACAGCACCATGCTTCCAACTTTGTGGACACAGTTTGGGAAAGAAACTGCCCCAGTGCACAAAGCAAGATCCATCAAGACTTGGCTGGATGAGTTTGGTGAGGAAGAACTTTATTGACCTGCACAGAGCCCTGACCTCACCCTCCGTCCAACACCTTTGGGATGAAATGGAATGGGTATTGAGAGTCTGAACTCATAAATGCTCTATAGAATGAATGGGCACGAATTCCCACAGAAACTCCAAAATCTAGTGGAAAGCCTACCAAGAAGAGTGGAAGCTGTTATAACTGCAAAGGGGGACTAAGTCCATTTTAATGTCTATGTATTTGAATACAATGTCATTAAAAGATCCTGTTGGTGCAAAGGTCAGGTGTCCCAGTACTTTTGTCTTTATAGTGCAAGTCTGATACTCGCTGGTCTCCCATGTGAAACCCACGCCTCTTTCATTCTGCATGAGCTGGACTTCTACTCACACAGCCTCAGCAGGAATATAACACATGGTATAGGACACTGACGTTTTTACAAACCAGTAATTACTTACCATAAGACAATTAAGATCACATTGACCAGATTAACTAGTAGTGGAAACTGAGGAAGAGGAATATATGTGCTAGCTGTATTAAAACTGTATTAAATATGACTAATAGCAATTTACGAGGACCAGGAGGGGAAAAATAGACTGAATAAGCTCTGAATAACAGGTCTAACCTATTAACGTTGTTCTATGAGTTCTGAACAACATGACACAATTATGCATAATGTAATTCCAACGTCTACACCGAGTCATGATGCACCCAGGCCCAATCTACATCCCCTGGCTTTGGTCAGGTAATCAAAAAGTCACATTCAACATGTCATTGAAATAAAAAAGCAGTCTTATGGAGAGATTGTTCAAAAGTCACGATGGCTGCATTACAGCCCCGTGATCATGACCTTGTAAGGAACATCACCGGGCTGCAGGCCGGCTGGTAGACGGACCCACATACAGTATAAGGGACTGACAGGACTAATAATGTATAATAACTGAGCTACTTACCATGTCTGTAGCTGTAGATTTTGCGGTGCAAATGTGGCGTGGAGCACAACGAACACACTGAGCTGCGACTCTGGACACACGTGTGGAAATATCTAGAACTTTACTGCGCATGCGTAAACGCCCCTGTCTTTATAAATGTCTCCCTGGACTCTAGGAGTGAATGATCACCAAACTGCATCAACAGTCTGTACACTTTAAGTGTTACAAGTTAATCCGCCTGGAATGTCCGTCCGAAAATGCTCTTATTAACCCTAAAAACAGTGTAGTTTCTGAACAGTGATTTCACAACACCGACCTTTGAACTGCCTTTTTTTCTCCAATAGCAACCCAGAAAATTCTAGAACGCGACGCCCCGGAACGAGCATAATCACTGCTTACTATTAACAAAAAAACTCTTAATATGCTCTTTTATATATGTTATGTGGCAGACAACATTCTCGTGTGTTCAAATAATCAACTGATGTATATGATGATGTAGTTTTGAAAAATAAGTTAAACGTTTTAAAAACGAGTCTGTTGGTGCAGGTTGAGGGGTGTGTCCGTGTGTTACCCGGATGAAGAAGCCCACGTGTGTGGCTGGTGTCGTTTTAGTAAAGCAGTAAGTCACGAAGGAGCAGTCCCGGCTCTTCCAGCACCTTCTGCAAAGATCTCCCCGTATCCTGTCAGCTCGATTTCAGTAAGTTAACCCGATTTCAGAAGCTTGCAGATCACCTTTATGCAGCGTTTTCCTGCATGTATTTATGCGGTGTTTAACTGTGCTAAAATAGACCTAAGATCAGAGCACGAGAATTAAGTAACATGAGTAGCCAATGATTATGAGGATTGGAAGGAGAATTAAATAACAGATCACAGAGCAAGTAGGTGTCAAGTAGTGGACTGGCAGTCTAAATATTGATATCTGTATATTGTACTGTTTCTATAAATGGAAAAGTATTTGGACGCAATTACACCAACAGGGACTTTAATGACATTGTATTCAAATACATAGACTTTAATATGAAGTTGCCCCTTCCCCCTTTCCTTCTAAAGCTGCTTCCAATGATCTTCTTAGGCTTTCCGAAATATCTGGAGTTTCTGTGGGAATTTGTGCCCATTCATTCTGTAGAGCACGTAGGAGGTCAAGAAATCTCGCAATCTCTGTTCAGTTTTAGCCCAAAGGTGTTGGGTTGATGTCAGGGTTCTGTGCGGACCGGTCAAGTTCTTCCACACCAAAATCATCTAACCACGTTTTTATGGAGCTTGCGTTGTGTACCGGGGGACAGTCATGCTGGAACAGAAAATGGCCTTCCACAAAACGTTGGAAGCATGGCGTTGTACAAAACGTCTTGGCATGCTGAAGCATCAAGACTGTTCTTCACAGATGTGTCCCTGTACTTTTGTCCATGTAGTGGAGCTGTACATGATCAACCTGTGTGAGTCAATTATCAGGTTTAACGTCTGAGAGCATGTAGTTAAAGCCGCATATAGCGGTAGTGTGAGTGCGTTTTAACGTGATTCGTGATTCCAGCGTGTTTCTGTAAGCATCAGTGAGGTAGAAGCTCTTCCTCTCTGCTGGGTTAAAGCGGTCTTCAGCAGGACTCTTTTAATGTCGGACCTAACTAAAGCAGCGTGGCGCTTTCTGATCTGACCCGCAGTAGTGGTCCAGGAGTCATCACATATATCCATTATATAGGCTTTTATATTTCTGAGCCTAATTAAATCTCCAGTTCATCCCGTGTGTGGACCACGTGGGTTCGAACACCGCTCCACACTCAAGCGTTGCCATGATGACGCCGCGCGAGTTTGACCTTGTGACGCGTGACCTGAGCACACGTGGGCCCGCAGGAGGGAAGTGAACCAACCATCTTGTAGTTTAAACGCGACCCTTTTTGTTTGGATTTTTCGTTTATCATGGTCCCACTTTTGCAGCTATAACAGCAATATTTTAGTTTTGAGAGCATTCATGAGGTCCGACATTGATGGACGAGGCCCACAGTCTCCGTTCTATTTCGTACCAAAGGTGTTGGATGGGGATGAGGTCAGGGCTCTGCGGGCCAATCAAGTTCCCCCACTCCAACTCCCCCAACCATGTCTTTATGACCCTTGCTTTAAGCGCTTGGGCACAGTCCAGGTGGAATAGAAAAGGTTTTTCCCCAGAATGTGTTCACAAACGTGGAAGGATGGCGTTGTCCAAAATGTCTCGGTAAGCTGAAGCATGAAGATTGCAATTTACTGGAAGTAAGGGGCCTAGCCCCAACCCTGAATTAAGGTGTCCAATAGTTTTGTCCATATAGTGTGTAACCCTGCCCTGTGATTCTATGTGCATTATATGGTTTTAAATGGGTTAAGATTATTTGAACTTGGCAGTGACCAGTAGTGTTTGAAAGTCATGCAGTTAAATTAATGTCCAGTAGGGGCGCTAGCTAGTGCCTCCATGTTGTACTCGTACTCATGCGGGATCAGTTCAGTGAAGTGATGAAATCCACATGGGTTATGAGAAAGAGGTGGACCTGGCTGATGAAACTCTGCAACAAAATCAGACTTTCACATTTCCAGTTTTAAAACTACTCGCCACTTTCTGTTTACTCTACAGAGATGCTGCGCTTACCCAGTGTGATGAGACAGATGAGGCCAGTATGCAGGGCACTGGCCCCACACCTCACTCGTGCCTATGCCAAGGATGTCAAGTTCGGAGCGGATGCCAGGGCTCTCATGCTCCAGGGTGTGGACCTGCTGGCAGATGCAGTGGCTGTTACCATGGGACCAAAGGTTAGTTGGGTTGCCCTGGCCTGGACATCTGTCGTGTCAATGTATAGAGAATCTATATACAAAACAACGGCTACCCTGCCTTTAAATACATGCTTGGTGTTTTCTTTAAGTACAGACAACACAAAGTTAATAGAAAGTGCATTTCAGTTAATTGTATCTATGTTAAATTTTGTATCTTTTGAAAATATTTTTTGAGTCAAACAGATTTCAATAATTAGCTGGTCTATATATAACTCTGTGGAACCCAGAGACATGTATTGTGTATGTTATTGTATTGTGATGGTTTGTAGTTTGTATATTTCTAAGCTTGGCTTCAAGAATAAGCCACTGTTTAGGTAAAATACTGTGTGCTTCCACCTCCAGGGTCGCACGGTCATCATTGAGCAGAGCTGGGGCAGCCCCAAGGTCACCAAAGATGGAGTCACAGTGGCCAAAAGTATTGACCTGAAGGATAAGTACAAGAACATCGGGGCCAAGCTGGTGCAGGATGTGGCTAACAACACCAACGAGGAGGCCGGTGATGGCACCACAACAGCCACTGTGCTGGCACGCGCCATCGCCAAGGAGGGTTTTGACACAATTAGCAAAGGTGCCAACCCTGTGGAGATCCGCCGAGGGGTCATGCTTGCTGTAGAAGTTGTCATCAATGAACTTAAGAACTTGTCGAAGCCAGTCACCACACCTGAGGAAATTGCCCAGGTATTGGATTAGAAGGATGACGTTTTTTATGTGAGGCATTCTAGCCTTTATGCAGTTACATGAATTCTGTAGTGTTTTAACTGCAACATTCCTTTCCTGCATTGATGTAGGTGGCCACTATTTCTGCCAATGGAGACACAGAGGTTGGCACAATTATCTCAAATGCCATGAAGAAAGTGGGACGGAAAGGAGTTATTACAGTGAAGGTACGTGTTTTTACATTTGGTTAGTTAATAGATGGAAAATAAGGGAGTTTTTCCTCTCTTCTAATAAACTGGATTTGATCTACAGGATGGCAAGACGCTACATGATGAGCTGGAGATCATCGAAGGCTTGAAGTTTGACCGCGGCTACATCTCTCCCTATTTCATCAACACAGCTAAAGGTTAGTTAGTATACACGACGTACACTAATGAAATAAACAATCCCCAAAATTTGGTCTGTGGTGATCATGAAACCAGGTAACCGTCAGTAAATAACAGATGTCTGTTAAAAGGACTATAACGTTAATAAGATGCGGCAGTTACTGGATAAGCTTAAGTGACCAGGCAGCTATCCTTGCTAGTAACATCTCATTATGCTAGGTCTGTTATTCAGTTAAAGGCGATTGTCCAGTTACATAATGCATTTTTAAGTGTACTTGATGTTTGCATTCATAAATTGCAAATTATTGTACTCCACCATTAGATAACTTGATTACCCATATGTGCTGCATACTGGCAACCCAAAATTAGTCTTAATATTTGTAATATCTAGCTACCATGACAAGTATTTGTGCTTGAGGGCAAATTTAGTAAATATTTGATCATTTATGCATGAGGTAATTGTGACAGACTTTACTCTCTACAGGTCAGAAATGTGAGTTCCAGGACGCCTATCTGCTCCTGAGTGAGAAGAAGATATCCAGCGTCCAGAGCATCGTGCCAGCCCTGGAGTTGGCCAACCAGCACCGCAAGCCCCTGGTCATTGTGGCTGAGGATGTGGACGGAGAGGCCCTCAGTACTCTAGTCCTCAACAGGTTGGTCTGACTTTAGTTTTACCCCATACCCCATGAATGCTCAGTTATAGCCAAGAGCAGAGTACTTTTGAAATAGTTTAGAGCCATGCTGTAAATAGGTGTTTATATTTAAAAGTGGTCTGTGCTATTTTTATTTCTACTTTTACCTAAATATGTAATGTTAATTAGAAGTACGCTCTGGATAGTAAGTTATTGCTGGTGGATGTGGTCGAAAGGTCAATACTGCAACTTCTACTTAACTTCCCACAGGTTAAAGGTTGGCCTGCAGGTTGTTGCGGTCAAGGCCCCAGGCTTTGGAGACAACAGGAAGAACCAGCTGCAAGATATGGCGATTGCCGCCGGAGGTGTGGTATGTATTCCAAAGGTTCCTAAACCTGTCCTGATTGCTTCTTTAGTGCATAGTTCTATTCAGATATTTTCATGCAATGCACCCAAAGATCTTCTCCTAACTCTCTGTATTCAGGTGTTTGGTGATGAAGCTGTGGGCCTTGCTATTGAGGACATACAGGCACATGACTTTGGCCGCGTGGGTGAAGTGGTCGTGACCAAGGACGACACCATGATCCTGAAGGGCCGTGGAGACTCTGCCGCCATTGAGAAGCGTGTGGCTGAGATCGCAGAGCAGCTGGAGAACACCACCAGTGACTATGAGAAGGAGAAGCTCAACGAGCGCCTGGCCAAGCTCTCAGACGGTGTGGCTGTGCTGAAGGTAAAACAGCAGGCAGTTCAGGTCTACTTCAATTCAGGTCTACTTAAAATGTAAAAATGTCTCTCATATAGGTGAGGGAGTGAGACGTGTGAGAATTATCACGTAGAATTTCTCAATATGCTTGTCTCTTTCTGTGATGAAAATGAATCTGCATAGACTTCAGAGCTGATATTAAGCAACCTTCACACTGCGATGGCAAATGTTTGCGCCACACTACGTTGACGCAAGATCAAACACTAATCTGTATTGACTTGCTCCGTGGTGACGGGAGGCTTACCTATTTAATAGTCTTCTATATGCAAGTTTGAGTCAAGCTACAGTTCATACAGGATGTTCCTCCGTAACAGTCCGATCAAACACAGTGGTGGTTTACCTTCTCTGTTTTAGGTTGGTGGGACGAGTGACGTGGAGGTGAATGAGAAGAAAGACCGGGTGACCGATGCACTGAATGCCACCCGGGCCGCTGTTGAAGAGGGCATTGTCCCTGGAGGTGGCTGTGCCCTCCTGCGCTGCATCCCTTCTTTGGACACAATCAAACCCACTAATGATGACCAGAAAATCGGTGAGGATGTGTTAATCTTTTTTCTGAATGGTGTAGTCTATAGAATAGTACAGTAACAGTGTGGCATAATCACTTTAGCCTCATCATGTTGAATGTTTCTGTTTCAGGTATCGACATCATCCGCAGAGCCCTACGAATCCCTGCCATGACCATCGCCAAGAACGCAGGCGTGGAAGGCTCTCTTGTAGTGGAGAAGATCTTGCAGAGCAATGCAGATGTTGGCTATGACGCCCTTCATGGGGAATATGTAAATATGGTGGAGAAAGGAATCATTGACCCTACCAAGGTATGTCCTGGTTGGTAGAGTATGCTTCTGCTCGGGGTCTGTATCTGTGGTCATCAAACCCCCTCCTGTGAAGATCTACCCTCATACAGTTCTACTTAATTAAGGTGCTTATCCAGCTGGTCAGTCAGTCTCTTAGTTATATCAGCTGTTTGGATTTGGAGAATTTGGTTGAAACCAACCCTTTTAGAAGGTACATCTGTAGCAGGAGGTTCGGTGACCACTCGTCTGTAAACAAATAGCATTTTTTGCTTTCTTGCTCTTAAGGAACATTCTCAGAGGGGGTCCCAGACCTAGACATCACACTTTTTGTGCCTCTCCTCTGTCACACCTCAGTTCAACTCATTAACTAATTAACAAGCTCCTTATCAGCTGGACAGATGTGTAGAGTAAGAAGGTGGATTGCCCCAGTGTGTGTGTTGTCCAGGATTTGGAATTGGGAATCCCTGCTCTACCAGGTTTCATTAAAAAAGGTCATGGTGATCTTGTGTATCTTAAACCATCTGCTATGAATTGAAGAAACTGCAGCGGTTCTTACATGTCTCTCTGGCTCCCCCTGTAGGTGGTGAGGACCGCACTGCTGGACGCCGCTGGTGTTGCATCTCTGCTGTCGACTGCCGAAGCCGTAGTCACAGAGTTGCCGAAGGAAGAGAAGGAAATGCCAGGAGGCATGGGTGGTATGGGAGGAATGGGAGGCATGGGTGGTATGGGATTCTAAACTTCACTACCAAAAGTGCTTGAAAGACATACAGGTAGGAGGCTGTGGGCAGGGGACATAATTTGCCCCTTACTTAGCAGTCTCCTGACCTGCTGACAGACTGACTACCCATGAGTGTGACATTCAAGAAATGGAAGACCCCATCGTGTTTTTCTTCGAAAAAAAAAAGTCTAATCATGCCTCTCCACTCAACGAAGACCTAACCCTGTTGCTGTGAAGACAAACATAAACTGACTGGTCTCTAGCTGTCTGAGCTGCTCATGCTCAGTTTGCTCAGTGGTCAATTGGAAAAATTTGCACACACTTTGTATCTCTGAATGATTAGTGATGAGGCTAGAATGTTTGCCGTTTGGTGAATCAGGTGGACTTCCGAAGCAACACACGTGGGCAGTCTGCTTTTGAATGGGGGGATCAAGAAGTTGAGGAATTTTGAGGTAGATGTCAGCTAATTCCTTTCTTATATTTGTCCATTCTGTGTTTCTTTTTTTTGTACATTTGTCTTGTTTAGGCCTCCTGTGTCCGGGAGGAACGCTCAGTGCTCAGACAATTAAACCATCTCGCTTAAGAATAAACATGCTCGAGTTTGTTTCTGATGCTACATTTGTAAAAGGTGTGGTGCGCAGCCAACTGAATAAGAAGCCCCGAAGGTAGAACAACTTGGATGTAAAAACCTCATTTAGAAGCATGAGCACTGGTGTAGGTTCCTAGTCACTTATTTTTGTCTGATGGGGGGGGAAAAGTCTTTTCAGTCGAAAGTGGATTTGTGGCAGAAAGGTCTCTAGGAAATAGAAGCGGGAGGGAATTTTTCAAAGCAGCAGAGCATGAGCATGCCATTAAACGCCATTACTCAGTTCATCCTCTTATTCTCGGCAGTGATGATGTGGCTTTTCAGCAAATAATTAAAACAAAATTAATCATTTCCCCTTTCAAATCTCACGTAGCAAATATTTTGTACAATAGTCAATTACTGTTTTTTTTTTTTATTTAATAAAAATATAAATGTTCTGAAAGACAACCGTGCACAAGATGTTTCTTACATGTACAGTACACCTCACTCACCTTGCATCTGATAAGGGGAGGGTTGTAAAAATGTTTAAGAACAAGATTCTATGCTGAGTTTTTTGTATCAGATTTTGCGAGTTTCTACCATGATACCATTATTTAAAAGGGCCTCACTGGAAAATTCTAATTATTGTTTCTCACAAGCATGCCTACTCACTTCCCACATTAGTCTCGAGTAAGAGTTATAGGTTAACGACTAAAAAAAAATGTCCATCTGATGATGCATGAAAAAGTGCTTTTTGGGTTAAAACTAGTGATGGCACAGATACTGTTACTGCTAGGAATTTACCATCTGTATTTTTAAGCTTCTGCAACAGGATCTTTTCCACTGTGGGAAATATCTACTGGTTATAGGATGTATTTGTCTAATGCAAGCAATGTGGTGTAGTGGGAGAACACTAGTGAGAGTGGTTGAAAACAAATGTATAAAATGATGAATTCTGTCAGAGACAGTGCAGCAGTACAGTACACTACATTTACATGTTTAATGCTAGTCTTAGTTTGGAGTTTCCCTTTAAATGACACATCAGCTCTAGACAGTTTACATAATTTACTGTTTTTTGTGATATGGAAACATCACATTTCCATCTATTCTACAATAGTGTATACCCTTCTCATTCATCATAGATTAAGAGGGTTTCATCCTGAACAGTGTTTTAAATTGGGTTCAATCCAGTGCAACAAAACAGTTAATTTATATAAATCAGTTTATAACAGGACAAAAACAACTAAGCAAATAGCTTAGGTTGGAAAATGGTTATGTTGAAGTGAAATATGAATGGCTATTCAGTCAATGGAAAGAATATACATAAGACTCTTTGGTACTGAGTAATTAAGTTGTATCTAATTGTGTAATGCAATGTTCTGCTATCTTTAACACCAGCTGTTGTGAAGCGTAGTTAGAGGGTCTCTAAAATTATCTCTCATATGATCTGTCTCATCCATCCTATTTTGAAGGTGAAACCAGTCTGAACTCGACAGTTGACAAGACTCAACAGACACCACACAAGATTTTTAAATATAAAAATAGTTTATAAACCATGCAGGCAGAATACATATTCACCATGACACTCATTAAAACCCCCAATCAATGCTAAAATACTCCCCTCTACAAGGTGGGAAAAAAAAAATCTACATTGTACACTGTAGTCTAGGCTGTGGTCTTACAACAGTTATGTACACGTGGTTATCCCAGAACCAAAATAAATATTTTATAGGATGTCAAAGCATACATATTTTAAGATAGTGATAAATAATATGTAACTCGTCAGGTAAAAAGGCATTAAGGGCATGGGGTGTTGAACTGGAATCTTTAAGGTCTGTCGTGGTAGATACCGCACTACTACAGCAATTCCAGAGAGCCCCGAAAGAAACGTTATTTCCCCTTCGGCCCCCCCCCTAAAAGTTTGGGCCCTTTTAGAAGCATGGAACTGTGTGTTAAAAATCTACTTTTACAAATATATTGCACACTTTTACAATAAACAGTAGTCCTTTGATTTGGACACTTGCTGAGATACACCATAAGATGTTACATATTGTGCTATCATCATTGTAAAGACAGCAAATTAAGGCACTTCATTTAGGTCAACCCAAACGTGCCAACTTCAAATCCTTCTTTGAGACTTGGTGACATTACACTCACTGTGCACAGGTGAAATCACCGTGCAAGTGTTTTCTCACTCATTTCAAAAAGCCCTTGTGATGGTATGGAAGACCAAAAAAAAAAAATCCTGCTACTCAGTCTTATTTGCAACCTTGACTGGGCATGTGCACTAGGCTGCAGCATCATTTGACACATAAATACTATGCACCTGTTCTACACTGTGCACGCCAACCAATTGTTCCTTGTCCCTTTAAAAACAATACGCAATTTAATACTTATCAGTTGTGAAAATAAATACAGATGGTGTTTACACATGTGATGCATCCACCCTTACTGGAACATCCAGTTATGATCTTAAATGGTTTTAAAATGTGTATTTAAAAAAGGTTACCTGACGATTCAAAAAATCAACTTGCCCTCTCCTGAAACAACTTCGGCTCAAGTCCTTCTATGCTTGTCACCAAATAACAGGTTCCATCTCCTCCGCACCATTAACAAAACCTCGCTCTGTTCTCTGAGCCCTGATCAGGCCATTCTCATACACCCTTCACCAGTTGCTTGTACTCACAGAAGGAGTAAGGCAGGTTGGTAGGGCTCAGCAGGTGTCATCAAGCTCAAAAATTACATCCAGCCACAAAAACTTTGGATAAAAGCATCAACTGTTTTAAAAAAATGTTTTTAAAAACCAAATGTCTTGTTTTCACCAGGCACTGTAACTACTGAGGCACATGAATTTGTCTTTGTAAGGCGAGACCCTCAACCCTCAACCCCCCTCCCAAAACCCCCAGAACGCCCTCTTTCCCTGCCGGCCCGAGTGAAAGGAAGGCTATGTGTGGTGGACCTCATGGAACATCAGTTCACGTGGTATCTGCGTCTCAGGGCCGTACAGTTTGCAGGCCCGTCGTTCAAATGCAGAGACCATCTGCTTGACCACTTCATCGAAGAAGACTGTGGCCAACTGAGAATGCAGGAGGGAACGGAACTCAAAGGAGATCTGAATCACAGAAAGAAGAAAGAGGGAGAAAAGCAATTCAGTCATGAATGACAACAGAAATGCATTTAAACCTGTGTTAAATCAGGTATACACTATACAACTTAAAGAGCTGTGTGGAAGTACACACAAGAGGATCAGGCAGAGAGAGAATATCACCCACGTAACATGCTAACAAAAAGCATTTCCAGATGGACAGAGCTTTTTGTGCTTTTATGCACATATAAGTGACAATGTAAACTGTGAATGAATAATTGGGTTTGGAAATGTAGAGGTAATTTTATTCTGCAGAAAAACTGGTAAGCTGAAATTTTAAAGCAGACATCTTGAAGTTACCAGGATAAAGTAGAGTAGAAATGCACAACGATATTAGAATCCTATTAGTATCCGTCTAGAATTGCTCAAAGAACATTTGTCTGAAAGTTTGACCAGATATTCAAAGATGAATTTACGTATTGTGATTAAAGTAGAAAAGTTCAGTAAAACGTTTGCATTTTATTAAATTCATTGCATTTGTACACTAATACAAGTGAATGTCATGTGTCTACATAAAGATAATCCAGGAGGATCAAGTGCCAGTTTCTCAAGATATAAAACTATTATATCATATAATACTATTATACCACAGAATGGAAGCAAATGCCCCAATCTCTGCAGGAGGCATGTTCAAGTTACTTACTGCAAAGTCCAAGGTGCATGTGCGAGGGTAGCCAGGAAGGCCAGGACTGAAACGCCAAACGGTCTCCAGGTGATTAAACAGTTTTCCATCTGAGCATGAGGCCTTCAGAAAGAAAAATAAATAAATAAATAAATAAATAAAAACATCATCATCGACATGATATGAAGCTACAATCTCTACAGCACGCTCCTCAAGGTATGGTGCAAAAGTCAAAGCAAAAGGACACTGGTTTGACAAAGGACTCACCTTGACCAAATGAGGACGCACAGTTGTAACTAGGGAAGTGTAGTTCTCCATCACAGGAGGAAAGCCCACGCTTAGCTTGGCCTTACAGAAGCCAGAGCGTCGGAAGATGACATCTGAGCGTTTGCACCAAGGCACAAACTGAAGGTAGTCCTCTACCCTAGCCACCACGTCATACATCTCTTGCATGGAATACCTATAAACAGCCAGAGAAGGCAAGAGAGTAGCATGAGTGATGGTCACGCAAGGACAAAAGTGGGACAAACATCACAGACATGCATAACTCAAAATGGAAACCATGTGAAAAATGTCAGACTGGACATGTCAGGACAGAAATCATCAACGGAAAAACGGTGCATGAGGTCACGAGTTTAAGAGGATAACCCTCTCACCTCACAGACTCTCTGGTTGGGAAAGACTTACATAAAGGTCAGATGTTGTATACCAGCAATGTGGGTTGCATTAATGTCTCATGTTAACTCGGCCAACTGAACGACTTTAGGAATCCCCAAGTTACATAATCCAAGTAAAGTTTAAAGCTTTCTTTCTCACAGCAGTCGCTACACAAATTATACCTTTACTGCAAGATCACTTCACAATTAATTTTAATAAGGATACAGAACTGGTGTCACGCCGGCATTTCTAAAAGCTGCTTTAAATCATCATTTTACTGCTGTTTCCTCAACCTCCAGACGTTTTAAAGCTTCTGAGAAGTTCCCAGCTGTTTGTATGTAAACTGCAGTGGCAAAGGAATGTGCAATGTGACACTTATGAGAATGGTGAAACTATATAAAACTCCATTCAGTGTGCACTTTAGGCTCAAATTTCATCTGGAGCTCCCTAGTGATATTAAAAGTCTTTTTAACTGAGATAACCTCTAAATTTGGTAGAAAACTGCTAAAACCCAGAGGGCCATCTGCCAACCTGTTGTATTACCAATATGAGTTGTGTAGAGACACTAGAGCATAAGCTAATTATAGGCTTGGATAAACATAGAAATCTCTCATGTGTCACACGGGTTCCACCTTACCCGATTATGCGCCTCTCAGAATATTCTTTCCTCTTATTAAAGGAATCAGAGAGGTTGAAAAAGCTTCTGGCTGGTGTGACGGCAGCGCGGCCAGACACAGTCCTCAGAAGAGGCGGCATCCGGGTCATCAGAATTCCGCATGACGATAAGTACCTGTGGACAACAAGCAGAATTAACGATTAGTGATCAGCAAATCACCCAAACTTTTCTCCCAAGAAAAATGAGTATGTAACTGTGTAGGAACTGTTTTCATATAAAACACATACTCATTCACATCAAACTATGAGCAACACAAACATCGTGTATTTTTGGTGTCCCAGCTGGACAAAACTGCAAAAATACTCACACACATAGGGGGACAAAAAAACAACAACAAAGAACCACAAACTAGCAATGCCTTTCTCCATTTCTGCACATAAGTACTGAATGGTCAATAACTTACTATTAAATCACTAACATGAGATTAACTAATCACTGCACATGTAGTTTATGAGCACTTTATATTACATATTATATTACTTTTACGGTCAATGTACGCAGTTGTTCAACAAAGTCAAACTAGAAGAGTTTTCCAGACCTCAAGGTGTAAAACTACATTGAACGTAATCTTAAGCTCCCACAGATCAACTCATTAAGTAATAACTTAAAACAAGATGCTACAGGTGAATTTTGTATTTTAACAAAAGGACTAAACTACACTAAACTCTTTGCCCATTTATTACTGACTTAGTAGATAATCATTTATTTTAAAAACTGCACACATTTTAAAAACAAAAACACTTCAAAGAAAGTATTTTGCCCAAAATATTACTGAAATCATATATTATATATAAAAATAAGATCACTGACGTGCCATATTGCCCCTGAGCAGAACAAATTTTGATGTTAATACTTAGTATTGCCAAACAACTC
>JBBPDH010000002.1:7673407-7688955 GCA_037974565.1 Clupeocharax schoutedeni | reverse complement strand
AAATGTACAGGTGTATATGTGCATGGATCTGTATATTTATAAGTGGCTGTGTGCAGTGTAGTGCAGTGATTATGTGCCAGATTAAATAGTGCAGTGATTATCAAGAGTGTGTGTGGGTTATAAGTGAATTACTAATAACACAGATGGTGGTTGGGAGTACATTATTGCACGTAGTAGAGACCAATAGTACATAAGTAGTGTATGTATATATATATATATGTATGTGTGTGTGTATATGTATATATATATATTAGAGATGGCCATCGATTTATTTTTTTAGCTCTGTTAATCGCATGGAATCTTTGCGTTAACGGCGATAATCAAATCAAATTTGGAAGCAAAGTTTTGACTTGAAACCTGCACTTCATAAAATAACACACACCTGGCCTGAATTCTGCATTCTCCAACATTCACAAGGGCCACCATAAACAAAATCACATCCGAACAGACTCTCCCTGTTGAAACTTACAGTAAATTCCCTTTGTGTATTATATACTATACATGTTTTGTCATGTTGCTGCTAGTTAATGGCTTTTTGTTTGCCCAAATTTTGTATAATAACTTTTTACTGCTATTCCAACTTTATATATATAAAAAAAGAAATCCAATTTAGGCTTACAGTGTTGACTTCTAAACCATAACTGAATAGAATCTGGACTTCACTCTCTAACACACACACCTGGACTGAACTTTTACATTCTCCTGATCCCAAGGGCCACCATAAACAAAATCACATCCAATCTGATGCCCTGAACAAAAGTAATTTCCCTCTGTTTATTATACACTGCACCTGTTAGTCATATTGTTGCTAGTTAACCCTCTACTGCACGTCATTGCACTCATGCAACAAAAACTTTTCTTAAACCTCATGACCAGTAAATGTTGCGTAATAATTTGTTTCCAGGTTTTAAGATTTTGTGATTTTCTATTGTTCTCTGAACATTATTTATGATATCTGAATTAATAATTTTCTCTGTTATTTCTTACCATTATCACACAATAATAATATTACACATGATCAGTAAGTTATCTTCAAATGAGCTAAGAAATGATGCAGAATTATTTTTATCACGTACCATCCAAATGTGTGTAGTAGAGGGCTGATGCATTTTTTGGACACTTTTTGTATAATGTATTTCTGTTATTCCTAGTTTACCTGTTTGCACAGCTATAAACATTGCTGCTAGAATACAATATCTGCCATAATACTGTATTCATTCACACTAGTAATGTTATTGCTGCTGTTCTGTTCTGTAATGTTGTATAGTTTGCTTGTGTATCTTTTTGCACTCTGTGTAGTCCTGTCCTGCCTGCAATATTTAGTCTTAAATATGTAATGCATATCAGAATCAGAAATTTTAAGTACATATTAACTAAAGTCAATTACTGAATGTAATATCATCTCCTTTTTGCTGTTATAAAGGTTGAACTATTTATTTGACTCATAAGCCTTTGTTGTTTCCATGTCCTTTTACACTCTATGGACAAAAGTATTGGGAGTCAGGAGTCAGTCCCCATTTGCAGTTATAAGAGCTTCCACTCTTCTTGGAAGAGTTTCCACAAGATTTTGGAGAGTTTCAGTGGGAATTTGTGCCCATTCATTCTCTGCTGTAGTTGATTCCAAAAATGTTGGATTGGGTTGAGGTTAAGTTCTTCCACTTCAAAGTTGTCCACCCATGTCTTTGTGGACCTTGCTTTGTGCAGTTGGTGGCCTGGTGGTTAGCCTGTTGTCCCTGAGTTCAGAGAGTCATAAGTTCGAATCCCAGGATTGCTAGTGGCACCACTGAGATACTCTTGAGGAAGGTACTGTTGCCTTGGTGTGTTCATGCATGACTATATGTGGGCACTTTACACGGGGGCACAGACATGCTGGAATAGAAAAGGGTCTTTCCCGAAACACTGTGTCCACAAAGCTGGAAGCACGTTATTAAAAATGTCTTGATATACTGAAGCAATAAGCTTGTCCTTAACTTTTAGCTAAAGAAAACCCGAAAAGCAGACTGTCCTTATACTTTTGTCCACATTGTGGTTATGTTTACGCCCAGTCTGGTACTACGCATGCGCGGTTGCTGTAAGTCGGAGCAGTCAGAGGCCTTCCTGGAGCGATCACGCAGGCAGAGAAATGGCGAAGATCGCCAAAACACACGAGGGTAAGAGCGTTTCTTACAAATATTCAACCCTGTCGAGCTTATCATGTTGTCATACACGATCTAGAGTATGCTTTTTTGTGTAGTTAAGGTTTTTGAGGTGTATTATGCTGGTCTGTGTTGAGGAGAAGGAGTTGAAAAGAACATGGCGCCCGGGCCCTTTATTGATCCACAGACCCTTCAAATACCAATTAGGACATAAAATAGATTAAATATTTAGAAAAAGTGGTCAATATAACGCTTGTGTTCAGATTATGTATATGAACACACAAAAAGAAACAAACAGTCCTGGTAACGCAGTCCTTGCATTTTAGCAACGATAAGGTCCTCAAAATGGCGTTAACACGCAAACAGCACGTTTCTGCGGAATTACCGCACCACGCTGCGCAAAAACCGACCCAAAGCAGCTCCCCAGCACGGCTTGTATTGCTTATTTTTGTGTTCCACACATCTCAAACTTCCTACAGCTCATTTCACAGGATTTTGGAGAGCAAACCTACCGAGCTGGCGTGTCTGTGGGAACAGCTAGCTTAAAGCTAATGCTAACAATAACAAGGACTAAGTTATGCAAATATTAAAGATAAAGATATGAATGATTTCTGATTAAATTCTTGTTGCTAGTATGCTCATTGTAACAAGAAATAATACAAGATCAGAAAATGAAAAAATAAAGATAATAAACAAGTATAACGAGAACGAACTGTAACATTGCTGCGTCTAGATGTAGTTGTACTATAGATCCTGCAGGAATCTGCTTATGACTGCACAGACACGCCGAGATGAGAATTATATAAAAAATAATCTAAATAAAACAATCTTGAAAACGAAATGTATATGCAGAAAAGGAACGGCATATAAAATACACACATTCTGGGTATAAATACTTTAGATAAGTAACTTAGTTAAGTAAATTGTTAATTAACTCCGAGGGAGTATGATGTTGCACGTAGTAGAAATCAGTTATATAAAGGCTGTACATGTGGACGTTTACAATGATGAGATTAAGAACAAGAAAGAATAAAAAGATAAGTGCAAACAGTAAACAGTAGTGTAACAAGAACATTACTGTAAAAGAGTAACACTAACATTGTTGTGTGTGAACAGTTAGTACTGTACCAGCAGATTAGTAGTGCAAAATGACTTACACTATGACTTAGTGTAAATGCAATACAATAGCAGCAGATTAGGAATTTAGATTAACATTCAGTCAATTCACAGATTAAACACTTGAGTATATTGCAGAAATTTGATTTCGAACAGAATGGGAAGAAACTGAATAGAACTTACATTAAGATAATTTAAACGTTTTTATATTAGGGATGCATGAGTATTCAACCACAGAAAATTTTCATCTGTCAAAAAAATGCATTTTTGGTTTCAGCCATTTAAAAAAAAAAAAAAGCAACCAAAACAGCAATGGCGCAATCAACAACCACAACCTGCACGCGCCATATTGGATTATTGTCGACATGTCTGCTGTGTGGGCGCATTTCAATATATCTAAGACACGCGGAAAGCCCTTTGTAAAGCATGCAATACCAACATTTCTAGAGGGGGTGCTTCTACAAAGACTTTTTCAACATCTGGATTAATTTATCATATTAAATCAAAACATCCTGATTGCCATACAGAGTATGAAGCACAGAAGAGGCAAGATCCTTTGAGCATGAACGTTTTCCAGTGATTCCGGTTAATATATGGGCGATGCTAGTCTTTGTTTTAATACAACAGTTTTTAAAGCACTTGTTCTGAATATACTAGTTTTATGTGGATCAGGAGTTGCCGGTTCAGTCACACGCAGATTTGTTTTACCACAATAACGCAGACTATATCCTCTGCAACTGCAAATATCTTCCACCTTTTTTTGCTTTTTTGTAGCAATAAATATTTTTTCTGTGTGTTTTCACACAAGGGGACCCATTCACCTCGTTGTGGTGTCCCAATACTTTTGTTGTGTATCTTGGCGGGGAAAGCACTGTCCACTGTTCAGTAGATCTCCAGGGGACCTTTCCAATGAGCCCGTATTTTTAGCTCAAGTAGATCAGGTTTTCTTCTCCGAAAACCATGAGCCAGAGTGCATTCAGGCGCACATTTGTCTTTAATTGCAATCCGGGTGTAAGCTTTTGTCCCACACCTTCCGAATTTGAATAAGGGTTTACCCCCCAACCCCGGTGTGCACCTTTGCCAAACCCTAAGCTGAGTTCAGATTGATTTTTAGTTTATAACAAAATGTATACTATGCTAGTACGTAACTACCTTGTTAATCTAAACTGCTGTGTTTGGACTAACCAAGTGTCCGTTTTTTTAATGCAAACAGATATCGAGGCGCAGATCCTCGAAATCCAGGGGATGAAAGCAGCCTTGCTGGAGGAGGGAGAGCAGGGAGTTGGCCTTGATTCCACAGGATACTATGACCAGGAGATTTACGGAGGCAGCGACAGTCGTTTTGCTGGATATGTCACCTCAATTGCTGCCAATGAGCAGGAGGATGTAAGTTTATTGATGATTAGATTGATTTAATTTTGTCATTACAGGGTTCTTCAGTCTCTTTACTATTGGCTTGAACTCCTTTGTTTTAGGATGATGAAGATGACTCTTCCACAAGTTTGCTCGGACAGAAGAAGCCAGGGTACCATGCTCCGGTGGCAATACTCAATGCCATTCCTCAGTCAGATGAACAGGTAACTTGATGCAGTACTGCAACTGTACCTTAGGTTGATGAGGACCTCTGATCTTGCTGGTATTTGATTTGAAAATGATCAACCTTGGTAAGATGTATTAAAATGTGTGACCTGTCTCCTCTTTTTTAGTACGATCCTTTTGCCGAGCACAGACCACAGAAGATTTCAGACCGCGAAGATGAATACAAGAAACGCAGGCAAAAGATGATCATCTCACCCGAGAGGCATGATCCTTTTGCAGATGGTAAATGTCACGGAGACATTCTCCTTCATAGTCCCATCCTTGTCCTGATCGTTAATGTTTATACATTATTCTGGTCAAAATCAACTGTTGTGGGGGTTAACCCTTCGAACACTACCCAACAACTTGCTCCCCAGACATGGACTTTCCCCATGTGTCTCTTTCATCTGGGCACTTGTGTTAGTGTTAGTCATAGGCCTGATTGTTTTTTGTTATAATGAAGAAGTTTGAAATATTCCAGATAAGAGATGCTGTCTGTTGATGGGAACTGTTAGTTGGGTGGTGATGTTACTACAAAGTTAGTATACCCAACAAGACATGGGTTGCAGGTAGGTGTGTGTTTGTGTTTCGAAGGGTTAATGCTTCACTGTGAGTTCTGAAGTGTTTCTTCAATAAAGAAAGCTAAGCCAGATAGTAGAATTATTCTAAAACTAAGTGTGCATCAAGTAGAGCATAGATGCAGAGTTTGCTCACAGTTAGCGTGTCCTGCATATAGGAAAGCTTACATGCTTTCCTCAAGACACTCTTTGGTATTACTACTGCTTGTATTATAATGCATTGAAAGTAATGCTTTTTTTTTACAATTCAGTTGCTAGAATTCAGCAGACTGTTCTACCTGTTTTCCCAGACTGGATTGGTGCTAGAATGGTACATCCAGTCCTCAATCACACGTTCAAGTCCTCTCCCAAAGTTGACATACAGTAGCTCTAAGATAAACATACAGTATGCCCTTCCACATTATGAATGGATGAGGGGAGTTGCCTGTAACGTTCTTTAAAAAAAATTGCAATGCTATCTATGGTTGTAGCATTTCTTCAGTTCTGTGAACTCGATATACATAAACAACTTGCACAGTGGTCAAAGTGTAAGAGGTAAATTCATGCACCATTGGACAACTGTTACATGCAGAAGGCAACTTGTTTGTTTTCAAATCTGCATTAAAAATATTTAGGTAGGAATTCCATTTAGTGCTGATGAGGCAGAATTAGCTTGCAGTTTGCATGTAGTTAATACCAGACAGGGAGATCCTCTATGTCAGTGTTGTGTAAATATATTTCTATTTTATCTTAAAATAGAGATATATATCTTAAAGAATCTGTGTACAAAGATTCCACGGGCCCATACTAACTGTCCTTAATTTCTCTCCTACAGCAGTACTGCTATGCCAGTCCTGTCTGCACTCTCTTAAGGGTGCAGCACCTCATCCTGTGTAGGTTATGGTGAACAAAGAGAAGCGAGTTTAACCGATTTAGGAGTATTTTGTGTGGGGGAGGGGGGCATCATGGTCTCAGCAACTCTTGTAATCCAAGTTCTAATACAGTAGCCATACAGATTTTTTTTCAACCTCATCCCTCCCCAGCCATGTTTTTATTTATATTGCTCAGTTCATACTTAGTTTTTTTTTGGTTTGGTTTCCTTTTTTTTTTTTGCTTTTTGTTTTTTAAAGAAATTCAAGTTCCAGGTTTCATTGTTAAAAATGCACAGAAGTGCTTCATCACATTTCATCAGTATTTTATTATTCCTGCAAGGGTACAGTGTCGTAGCGTCTTTGTTTGCGACACATCAGTGTAGACTTTCTCATTATAAATATTAATCTGTAACCCTGAGTAGATCTGTAGTCCTATTAGGCTGTAAAAAAAAAAAGCACTTGAGGATTTTTTGAGTGATGTGAGCATCACAGGTGGTATGCTGTTGTGTGTGAGTTCAAACCCTTTTCCAAAGTGTTACTAATGGTAAAGAGAAATTTTCTAGGCTTCTTTTCTGCCGGTTGAAGTCTGACTGCAGAAGGACCCTTGGCACTGAAAGTGTACGTATTCTGGAGAGCACAGCCCAGGACCCTGCAACAAATGATGGCTATATCCTCTCCTTATCTGTTAAAAGAATCAAAAGCCTCTATGTACCTGCCTGTTCTTAATGTTTGAATGTTAGGAGTATCTAGTGTTAGGATGTTTTTATGATGCAGCCTGTTATGTGAGAGGACATATTAGTAAAACCTTTCTGTTAAGGCAAGATCTCTGGAGTAGAGTGAGGGCCAGTTGAATATAGTGTTGTCTGTGAGTGACTGTGCTGGATGTAGCTCTTGCATGACTAACCGCCTCGCATTTTGTTGGTGCTCTTTCGCACAGGGGGCAAAACACCAGATCCCAAGATGCAGGTCAGGACGTACATGGACGTGATGAAGGAACAGCAACTGGGGAAAGAAGAGGTATGTCTTTTTGGCCAACGTTCAGTGGGGATATAATTTCATTAGATGTGTTGTTTTTTTCCCCCACAAGTAGTTCCTGTGTCCTAAACTCCATTTTGTTTCCTATGTAAAGAGAGAAATCAGGGTGCAGATGGCAGAAAAGGCAAAGTCGGGGGACCTGAAAGCAGTTAATGGCTCTGCTGCGTCTCAAGCTGCTGCCACTAAGCGCAAGCGTCGTTGGGACCAGACTGCTGACCAAACCCCAAGTTCTACACCAAAAAAGTTGTCCAGCTGGGATCAAGCAGATGCTTCTGGTGAAGTGAGTAAAAGTTTAGCGTGCGGTGACAACGTATTCTACATATTTACCTCATCACACTACAAGTATGCAATGTATTGACATCGTAATTAATTCCCCAATACCCCTTAACAACGAAAGTGACTTTCATCTGGTGTTCTCTTGAGCCTAACATGCACTTTTGTGTCAGACGCCAGGACACACACCCGGACACACACCCTCCAACAGTCGATGGGATGAGACCCCTGGTCGTCCTAAAGGGAGCGAGACACCTGGAGCTACTCCGAGCTCACGCATGTGGGACCCAACCCCCAGCCACACGCCTGGTGGAGCTGCAACACCTGGCCGAGGGGACACCCCTGGGCACGCCACACCTGGGCATGGAGGGGCCACTTCCAGTGTTCGCAAGAATCGCTGGGACGAGACGCCAAAGACAGAGAGAGGTCTGTGCTATTTCCTTTTCAGTCATGTTTTACCTGCTTAAAATTAACATTGGAAGTAAGTGGACACTGAACTGTTGATGATAATGATGACCGTAATAAAAAATACCAGCTGTTCAAATATCGGGTGATATTGGCTCATTTTGCACCCCATTGCAAAATTGAGATTTCATGGGTTTATGATCATTATGGTTTTTGTAGAGACTGCATAATTGGTCATCACAACCTGCTCATGATGATGAAAGCAATGTGAGCTTAACTCGAAAATATTCAGAAGTGAGTTTCTGCTGTTCTAAAATCTTGAGTTTCCCTCTAACCTTTTAGAGACACCGGGCCATGGCAGCGGCTGGGCTGAGACACCTCGCACAGACAGGGGAGATGAGTCGGTAGGGGAGACGCCGACCCCTGGAGCAAGCAAAAGAAAGTCTCGATGGGATGAGACTCCTGCAAGTCAGATGGGTTCCTCAACTCCTCTGCTCACTCCTGGAAAGACCCCTATTGGCACACCTGCTATGAATATGGCCACACCAACTCCAGGTACTGCTCTAAAACAGTTTTTATGGTTTTAATGACAACATTTCAATTGGCTGCTAATATACTGATATGACTTTTTCAGGTCATCTGATGAGTATGACACCTGAGCAGCTTCAGGCATGGCGTTGGGAAAGGGAGATAGATGAGAGAAATCGTCCTCTGACTGACGAGGAGCTTGATGCTATGTTTCCTGAAGGATACAAGGTGCATTGCAGGTCTATTTGTTATTTTAATAAATTGCCATTTTGAGCAAGGCTCACTAATGATTTTCTTTACTTTTATCACAAGGTGTTGCCCCCGCCAGCTGGCTACGTGCCAATCCGCACCCCAGCTCGTAAATTAACTGCCACACCAACTCCAATGGCTGGAATGACCGGCTTCCACATGCAGGCCGAAGACCGTTCTGTGAAACAGATGAATGACCAGCCTTCTGGCAACCTGCCCTTCCTCAAACCAGATGACATCCAGTACTTTGACAAACTTCTGGTGAGTGCTTCTGAATTGTTTACTCTCCATATTTTTTTAAAGTCCAGTGTGGATAACACAGCTTCTATCATAATGATTAATTCATTTTATACATCTATGACAATATTTTAGATATTCTAGTTTGTCTGGATGGGATAG
This sequence comes from Clupeocharax schoutedeni, assembly GCA_037974565.1. Classification (NCBI taxonomy): domain Eukaryota; kingdom Metazoa; phylum Chordata; class Actinopteri; order Characiformes; family Alestidae; genus Clupeocharax; species Clupeocharax schoutedeni. The sequence continues at coordinate 7,679,808 of JBBPDH010000002.1, read as the reverse complement.
GTAAATCTCCATCTGTATATGGTGCAATAGCATTATTTGTCTTATGTATTCTAAAAAACAAGAGCAGCATTGATCAGCAGTGATGGAATATTGGCCTAAATTCTAATGACGTGTCTTCAGATTACATTCTGATATTGCTAATATTAAATACTTATTTTGCTCACCCCTATTTTTTCCTATTCAGGTGGAGGTGGATGAATCTACTCTGAGCCCAGAGGAGCAGAAGGAGCGCAAGATAATGAAGCTGCTCCTAAAGATCAAAAATGGCACTCCTCCTATGAGGAAGGTAAGACTTTACATGTGCCTAATTGTTTTCTACTGAACTCCTCTGATTGTGAACATCTCTAACTATCTCATCTGTACTATCAGGCTGCCCTCAGGCAAATCACAGACAAAGCCAGGGAATTTGGTGCTGGACCCCTCTTCAATCAGATCCTGCCCCTGCTCATGTCGCCAACACTGGAAGACCAGGAGCGCCATCTGTTGGTGAAGGTTATCGACCGCATTCTGTACAAACTGGACGACTTGGTTCGGCCCTATGTCCACAAGGTAAGTCAAGAAGTAGTTGCCCAATACTGGCTGCACGTGACGTAACAAAAATCTGTTTTTGCTAAACTATGTTTGTTCCTGCAGATCCTTGTGGTGATTGAGCCCTTGCTGATTGATGAGGATTACTATGCTAGAGTGGAAGGCAGAGAGATAATCTCTAACTTGGCAAAGGTGGGCTATTGCAGATTGTGATACATGTGACGTTAGCAATCAAGTGTGTTCTTTTTTACCAAGTGCTGACATATGTACTATCTTATTTGCTAAAACAGGCTGCTGGGCTGGCCACTATGATTTCCACAATGAGGCCTGATATTGACAACATGGATGAGTATGTGCGAAACACAACAGCTCGTGCTTTTGCTGTTGTTGCGTCTGCTTTGGGTATTCCATCCCTCCTGCCTTTCCTCAAGGCTGTGTGCAAGAGCAAGAAGTCATGGCAGGCTCGACACACAGGCATTAAGATTGTGCAGCAAATCGCCATCCTCATGGGCTGTGCCATCCTGCCCCATCTCCGCAGCTTGGTGGAGATTATTGAACACGGTTAGTATGGATTCCTTTATTACTACTGGCCATTTAGCATTTGTCATGTGACAAGATTTTGGTAATACCCGTATGTCTCTTTCCAGGTCTTGTGGATGAGCAGCAGAAGGTGCGAACCATCAGTGCTTTGGCTATTGCTGCTCTTGCTGAGGCTGCCACGCCTTACGGTATCGAGTCCTTTGACTCTGTGCTCAAGCCACTTTGGAAGGGTATCCGACAACACAGAGGCAAAGTAAGCATGAGCTGATTTTCATATGATGGAGAATGCTATGAAGTAATGTGCTAATAATTACACAGTTTACACTGTAATTGTGAACTACAAATGAAAACCTATTTATATTCCTTGGTGTTAAGGGTCTGGCCGCCTTTTTAAAAGCTATTGGATACTTGATTCCACTCATGGACGCCGAGTATGCCAACTACTACACGAGGGAAGTGATGCTTATCCTTATCAGAGAGTTCCAGTCTCCAGATGAGGAAATGAAGAAGATTGTGTTGAAGGTAATATCAGAAGGAACATGCTGCTAAAGTATGTTTCCAACCCTGGAAATTGCTGCAGAATTTGATGACAATATATGTGTCCCAGCTAAGATTTCAACTGTTTTCACTTAAGTTTGGAACTTAATTCTGTGGGTAGATGGGCCATGAAATCTCCAAGCACTGGCAGTTGACTAAATGGATTGGGACCTAGCATGTCCACTCCAGAATCAGAAACTGCATTCAATATCTAGATTTGAAGACCCCTGTCTCTAGAACTAAAGAAAAGGTCTGGATTTGAAGTCTTATACTATCCTAATACACCTGTGTCCATTTTCCTTTTTAGGTGGTGAAGCAGTGTTGTGGCACGGATGGTGTGGAGGCCAACTACATCAAAACTGAGATCCTTCCTCCTTTCTTTAAGCACTTTTGGCAGCATCGCATGGCCTTGGACAGACGCAACTACAGACAGGTACTGTGATCATATTTTTAGAGTATTTAAAGTATTAGTGAGGAATATTTTTTGGTATGATTCTTGAATACTTCCTGCTTGCTCACTTGAATGTTTGTTCTCAATTAGTTGGTGGACACTACAGTAGAGCTGGCCAACAAAGTTGGTGCAGCAGAAATCATTTCACGCATTGTGGACGACCTGAAGGATGAAGCTGAGCAGTACAGAAAGATGGTGATGGAGACGATTGAGAAAATCATGGGAAACCTTGGGGCAGCAGACATCGACCACAAACTGGAGGAGCAGCTTATTGACGGCATCTTGTATGCGTTCCAGGAACAGACCACTGAGGTGAGATACTGGGGGGAAATAGCCTGATTCTTTGAACCAGCCCCAAACCACCCTTTTTGACTTGCTAATGTTGCTTTACTTTACTTCACCAGGACTCTGTGATGCTGAATGGCTTTGGCACGGTGGTGAATGCGTTGGGGAAGCGAGTTAAACCTTACCTGCCTCAGATCTGTGGTACTGTTCTGTGGCGTCTCAATAATAAGTCTGCCAAAGTACGTCAGCAGGCAGCTGACCTCATCTCTCGCACAGCTGTCGTCATGAAGACCTGTCAGGAGGTGAGGGAGGAATAGTTCCACTCAAAGCGGTTATGCCGAATGTTAACAGTGATTTTATTTTTCCCTGTGTCATCTGCTTATGTGTTACTCTTTTTCTTGTTAACAGGAAAAACTAATGGGCCATTTGGGTGTAGTGCTGTATGAGTATTTGGGAGAAGAATACCCCGAAGTGCTTGGAAGCATCCTTGGAGCCCTTAAAGCTATTGTTAATGTCATTGGTATGTATTTGCTCCGCAGTGCAATAGAGAAAGTTCTAGTGAAATATCAAGTAGTGCAGTAAAGTGCTGTGGTTTTGTGTAGGGAAATGAAGTTATACTGGCTTTGGTTTTAGAACTCCTTTTAATAATTGTTATACCTTTTCGTTCAGGTATGCACAAAATGACGCCACCCATTAAAGATTTGCTTCCTCGACTGACACCAATTCTGAAAAACAGACATGAGAAGGTGCAGGAGAATTGTATAGATCTTGTGGGCAGAATTGCTGACAGGTCAGTGTTACACCAAATGTCCGGTTCACTGTTGCTTGCAGTTATTCTTTCTGAAAGTTGCACTTATTAGTGAATTTAAATGTGTATATATTTCTTTTTTGGGTTACAGGGGTGCAGAGTATGTGTCCGCCAGGGAGTGGATGCGAATCTGTTTTGAGCTGTTGGAGCTCTTAAAAGCGCATAAGAAGGCTATTCGGCGAGCCACCGTCAACACTTTTGGCTATATTGCTAAGGCGATTGGGTAAAAAGGCCTTAAATTTGTTTGCCACCTTTTTCTTATTTCTTTGCATATTTTGTGGTTAAAATGTATTTATTTTTTTTCTCAATTTGTCTAGGCCTCATGATGTGCTTGCCACGCTCCTCAACAATTTGAAAGTGCAAGAGCGTCAGAACCGTGTGTGTACAACGGTGGCCATAGCCATTGTGGCAGAGACGTGTTCACCGTTCACTGTACTCCCGGCACTGATGAATGAGTACCGTGTGCCAGAGCTCAACGTTCAGAATGGTGTGCTCAAGTCTCTGTCCTTCTTATTTGAATATATTGGTGAAATGGGAAAGGACTACATCTATGCGGTCACACCACTCCTGGAGGACGCTCTGATGGACAGGTAATCCAGGCAGCAAGTTTGGACAATAAGCGTATCAAGTTTTGTTCTTGAATGTCCGTAGTCCACCACAGTTTTGTGATGTTTACCTGCACTAATGCCATTACTAAACCTGATTAAACTGAATTAAATAAGGTATATGGAGGAATAGAGTGGCATGGTCTAAGACAGGGGTTAGCTCCGGTCCTCCGGAGGGCCGTCTGTGGTCCAGCACGTTTTGGTAAATTTTTTTTTAAATTTTTTTTTTTTTAATTTTCCCTGCTCAGAAACACCTGGTTCACCTCACTAGTTAATTGTCAGGTTTAGTGAATGTGTTTAAGGAGAACAACCATCAAACTGTGCTGGACACTGGCCCTCCAGGACAGGAATTGGCGACCCCTGGTCTAAGCCATACAGCGTTGAAGCTAGGCATTACACACTCCATGGAATGTTATGTAACTTTCAGAATGTATTCACTTTGATTTGCCTTGTTTTATCTTCTTTCAGAGATCTTGTGCATAGGCAGACTGCCAGTGCGGTAGTGCAACACATGTCCCTGGGTGTGTATGGATTTGGCTGTGAGGACTCCCTGAACCACTTACTTAACTATGTTTGGCCTAATGTCTTTGAGACGTCGCCGCATGTTATTCAAGCTGTAATGGGTGCACTTGAGGGTCTTCGTGTGGCTATCGGACCGTGTCGCATGCTGCAGTACTGCTTGCAAGTAAGTCCATGTAGAATTGTGAAGCACAGAACTGTTCTGTATTTTTTTTTTTTTTATTAAAATTGACCTGGAACCAGGTAGCTGGAAATGTGCTTGACTTAATGTTGTCTGTTCTCTGTCTCCCACCTTTAGGGTTTGTTCCATCCAGCACGAAAAGTGCGTGATGTGTACTGGAAGATTTATAATTCTATCTATATTGGCTCCCAGGATGCGCTGATTGCACATTATCCCCTTATCTACAATGATGAGAAGAACCCCTTTGTCCGCTATGAGCTGGAGTACTTCCTGTGAATACATCCACACCTTTCCATGTACACTCTTTTCTGTATCTTAATGTCCCAACATCCATGGTTTATAGGGCTTGGCCAGTTATTTTTAGTTCTGTTTTGCAGCTACATCTACCACACATGTCGAAGTCGGAATAATTTTTAATTAGAGAAGTAAAAGTGGAAAAACTGCAAAACGTGAATAAGTTTGTAAGTACTTGGATATAATTCATTTTTTTAAAATGCAGAACCAATGTGGGTGAGATGTTGTGGCAGATTTGCTAGGAAATGTGTTTATTTAGCAGGAAAGTTGTGATTTCTGTGCTGATCTGTCATCTGCTTCTTTGATCATCTGTTGCTCATCTGTTCTTATTGGATGTTGCTTACTTTGGCTGAATAAACATTTGTGTATTAAAAGGCAAATAACTTGTATTAGAATTTAAATCTGCACTGTGGCGTAGGCCTTGCCAGCTCTCTCACATTCACAAGGCTGGACACACTACCATAGATACTCCTGCTTGTGTGAGATGAACAGTGGGACCACTGATGTCCTGCAATAACAAGCCAACCAGGCCCTGGGAATCCTTAGGGAAGGTCAGAGTGCAGTGTGAGACTAGAGAGAACAGCTGACAAGTATATAGTCCAGATCAAAATATTAAGCATGTTGTAAAGGCTTAAGTTTATTACATGGTCTACAATGAAACCCTTCATCAACGAGAACATATATTTAGCTGCCCGGTTAGAATCTTTAAGAATCAAATGTACCTAAAGCATGACTAAGCTCTGATGGTGCCCATTTTTCTGCTCTGGAATTAAATGCTGCTGTAAATCAGTGAAGATTCACTTGGGTGAGAGAGATTTTGGAGCTGTGCAGAACCTTTTAAAAGGAATGCATTTGCTCTAATGTGTATTTGACTGGATGAAGACAACGTCTTCATGCAGTGCTGATATACACTATAAGGACAAAAAGTATTGGGACACATCATTATTGACTTGAGATGGCTCCTTCCAGCAAATGGCAATCATTATTTGCCATAGCATGACATTTCGGACAATGCCATGCTTCCAATTTTGTGGACACAGTTTGGGGAAGGCCCTCATTGTGGGATTAGTCAGAGCCCCATCCAACACCTTTGGGATGCACTGGAACAGAGATTGTGATCAGACCACCTCATCCAAAATCGGTGTCTGACCTAATAAATGCTCTACAGAGTGAATGAACACAAATTCCCACAGAAATTCCCCAATCTTTTGTAAAGCTTTCCAAGAAGAGTAAGCTGTTTAAGCTGCAAAGGGGAACCAACTCCATATTAAAGTCAATGTATATGAATGTGATGTTATTCAGGCATCTCAATAACTTACAATATATAGCTTATTTGTTAGCACAGTATTGCTCAGTTAACCTCCAGGTTTGTAGGGGCCTTTGAGCTTTAGGTGTACTCTAATACTACATGTGCAGGAATAAAACTTTCCTTCAAACAGGCTTAAACTGAGCTGATTATTTTTATTGGGACCACCAGAAGAAGCAAGAATATGGACTGATGTTAACTACCTGCTCGATTCATAATATTCTGTTGAAAACAAGCAGTGAAAATATTAATAGAATATATCACTGAAACCATATACAGTTGCAAGAAAAAGTATGTGAACCCTTTGGAATTATACAGATTTCTGCACAGATAGGTCATAAAATGTG
>JBBPDH010000002.1:7595736-7608476 GCA_037974565.1 Clupeocharax schoutedeni | reverse complement strand
GTGCCAAAAACAGAACAAAACCCCAAAACCCCAAAACAAAAGCAGTGGCTAAGGTGCCACTGACCGGAATCCTAACAATTATGTGTATATGCACAGTATATAAAATGTATATGTATATGTTTTGTGTGTGTGTGTGTGTGTGTGTGTATAGAAAGAGAAAAAAAAGGATTTAGCCCAATTTCTTTCATAACTAACAATGATATCAAAGATCTATGATGTAACTATATTCTTGTAGTCAGTAACCGATTTCAAACCAGAACAGATCAATGTTGCATATCTCATTGTTATGGACTTTGAAGTAATTTCTTTTTACAGCAAAGTAGACAAAGCATGCAGAGAAAGTTTTAATATTACTTGGAGGTCACTTCAATGCATGAATTGCATTTTTGGTGGGTTCAGCTGCAATATGAATGTTGCAGTCTTGCTTCTTTCACAGTCCAGGCATAAGCAGAAGTGTTAGGGAAAACCTGGAGGAGTCGATGGTGCACAGATGACAGAACAGCCTCAGAACAGGCTGGATAGATGATGGAAAGGGGACCCAATCCTCATTGCACATGACTGACTCGTATTAGAGTGTTTTATCTGCCAGCCGGTCTCACTCCCAGCTTGGTGTTGCCTCACAGGCTTTTTTCCGTTTGAGGACATGCTCTGCCACAAGCACTGTGGACTTGCTGGATGTAGCAAAATGGAGATGTCATAAATGCAACCGGCTGCACACTGTATATATGACTTTGGTTTTTTGACGTCATGGATATATTCTTTATTAGACCACTTGCTCTTTCCAAAGTTTTGGGAAGCTCGTTTTAAAGAGGCTAATTTACTGCACAGGCCAAAAAGTTTTAATTAGGTTGTGACTTGTTCTGCAAGTGACACCATGTGTTATAGTGACCAACGTTAAGGGTTATAGTCCGTCAATGTTTGATACTTTATTATGAATAATAATGGCAATAAACAATTTTTCTGCCAAGCAATGTTCTTCATTAATAGTAACATATTGTAACAATGCAAAAAGATCAAGTATTTAACAACTATTGAATGACGGATTGTGTTCACTTTGGTGAATTGTATAATCGTATCGGGTTGTATATATATTTTTTAAATTGCACCTTCTGTATTTAATGCTACACTTTTTTGTATTTAATGTTACATGTATGCACCTGGGGTCTGAGAGTAACGCAATTTCAATTCTCTGTATGTCTGGTACGTATGGCAGAATTGACAATAAAGTTGACTTTGACTTTGACTTTGAATGTTGTTGCTATAAGCTTAGAAATTAAGCAGGCTGGGGTGACAATCGACTTACACTTTAATCAGTGAACAGCTGTCATTAAGTCATTCAACTGAATAGTTCTCTGGCATTGAACAGGGTGAGCTCATCATGTCGAGGTGCTGGACATGGTGTTTGTGTGAAAATGCTATCAAAACGATTACTATCTGTGTTCAAAACTGTTCAGCCCTACAATGTGAAAGAGGCCATTGCAGATTCCAGTACGTGTACAGAGTGATAGAAAGCCCTGCAACATTGCTGCGCCTGATACAGTTATTCCAGTGCAATGCACAGTAATATCCCAAGGTCATGTTAACATTAAGTCTGTGCTAGTCCTATGCTGTTCCTTTTTCATTAATGGACAGCATGCACATCATCAGGCCAGTAGCTGTAGCCCTATGTAGTGTGCCTTTACGGTAGCAGTTTGAAATGAAATGCACATGATTATAAGTAGCTAAAGTGGTATTTCCATTTTGAACATAATTTAGTCAGTCCCTTTAATATGCTCAAATGGATGTTACAAAAATCTACACGTAAGTTCAGTTCATGAGAGCTTCAGTAAACCGATCTGCCTGCAGTTCTCAGCTATCATCATGAGAAAAATGTATTTTAATGGTGTTTGACAAAATGGTCTGGTGATACTCCCCAGGGTGCAATGATACTTTACATTACATGAAACAGATCGATGCAGAGGTTGACATGGGGCGCCTCAGAGGAGTACGGCAGTCCAGTGCTCTACACTTCACTGTTACTCTCCTCACAAACACATACAATTTAGTTGCTGGTAACAATGTCTCTTGGAGATGCTGGAAATGTCACTAATGGATGACTGGATTTTCCTGTTTCCTTGATTTCATGTATACCAGTGTATACATAATGGCCCTTCAACCCCCCTGTAGTGCATATTTTTGTAGTACCTCACCTCACCCAACACCATTGTTTATCTTCAGTCGTTCTGATGGAATTTGTATAATGGACATCTGTTTGATTTACAAATACGGAATCAAACTGGATTTTTGTCTTCATAGTTGGGCAAGCAATTCAGCATTTTGTCAGCATCAGGCTCCTCCACCTACACGCTTGTTGCTCACTAGCAGCTCAATACAGATATTTTATGTGCCTTGTTCAAAAGTACAGAACAAACTACAAGGTTTGGACTTTTTCCAATATTTGTCTAATAAAAAAGAAAAGAAAATCTTTTTTGAGATTATAAAGGAAGTATTACCACATTACATAAGTTGTTTCAGCGGACAAGGAGAGCATACCCCCGACCCTACTCCTTATTACATCCTATAGATGGACTATAGAGATTATTCTGTGTAACTGCATCATGGCATGATACAGAAATTGTTCCATTTCTGATTGCAATACCCTACAGAGGAGAGTAAAGACAGCTAGGAAAATCAGTGGGGTCTCTCTCCCCTCTGTCATGGACATTTACCCCACACATTGCATCCACAAAACCACCAACATTGTGGATTACCCCACACATCCTTCACACACACTTTTCTCCATCCACCTGTCTGGCAAAAGCTTCCATAGCTTATGGACCTGCACTGTGAGAACAGGAAAAAATTCTTCCCTCAATCCTCAATCAGAACACCTCAATCAGAACTGAACCATACACTGTACCCATATACACACTTACACACTCACACACGCACATACACACATACTGTGATACACAAAGTTACTGTGCTGTTGCTTTAATCACAATCAAATATATTGTTTTGTATTGTTTAATCATAGCGCAAAGTCTTTTTGCTGACACAGAGATTAGTGCTGGGTCATGGGCACCCTATCCCTGATTTGGCTGTGTCAGTCATTTTGCTTCTATAGGGAATTTAGGCAGGAAGTGTAGCATTTTGTTTCGAAGTGGCCCACCTCCCTGTAGGCCCAGTAATCACAGACGAGCGACAAGACCTGGACTTGACAAAAATAGGTCATTAAAGTGGATTAATGCTGTAATTCAAAGACTGAAGCACATCGCATTAATTAAATCCACTGTATTTTCGAGTTCTGCCAAGACTGTTTGTGTTCCCTACTCTTTAGCCAGTATTTGCTAGCAGTGGATCATGAATTCTATAGAGACAAGCAATTTGCTGAGTGTTGCAGCGAGTGCAAGTGATATATGCTCCACACATCAAGAGTAGCATTCATGAAAAATCTAAAGACGTATGTTTTAGCATATGTAAAATATGTAATGATATTAAATTGGTGTATAATATATGTGTAAATCCTTTCCTAAATCACTTCATCACTTTCATTCATAGGTTATCACATGGTGCTAATATTTGGTCTGTCAAATGATAAAAATAATTAATTGAAATTGCATCACATTGTGTAGTTATCCTGTTTACTGGGGATTTTTTTTTCCATTGAGGCTTATCAGCTTCAACTTCAGTCCTATCATCGGGAGACTGTGAGTTTTTGTGAGTTACCTGGTGAGGTCACAGCCATCCAAGGAGCCCATTAGACTGTAATTGGCCTTGCTCTTTAGAGGGTAGAATGGCTCTTCTTCTAGTATTGTCACTCAGCTGATTCTAGCTTAACACAATTAGCACAAAATCAAGAGACTTTTTGGGTGAATTTATTGGGAAGTCTGCGTGTTCTCTGTTCTAATTCAGGTATTGTACTCACACAACTTTGCTAAAATACTGATGAGCTGAAGCAGAGATGTCACACAACAGTGTGCAATGCAAGGGTTACTCCAGTACCAGCAAACCATTACTGTATATTCTCAAACAGAGCATACAATTATAACAGACAATCATTAAAGGAATTGCCAGTAGGAGACATAAAGGAGATAAATCATGGCAGCATGTCAATGTCATAGCCTTGTATAATCCTATTTATACTACACCGTCTCTGTCCAAATGAGGAGATTATGTTGAAAGGCTGAATTGCATACAGGCTTTGCTGCAGTCATGTGTCGAGACATGCTGCAAAACCTTTCCTGACAGCTTACACGCTACATTAGGTGGAAGTTAGTTGGCGCACTCTCTTTTTGGTCCATGTAGAGATCATGTTCATAGAATGAGATCCAATGAGGCCAACAGTTAACCTATATGATACATTTACAGCATTTGGCAGGCACCCTTATCCCGACTTACTGAGACTGAGGTTTAAGTGTCTTGCTCAAGGACACAGTGATAGAAAGTGGGGTGTTTGAACCTGCACACTTGTGGTCATCGGGTTCAAGGCAAGTGCTTTACTCACTAGGCTATAACCACCCTACGAAGTGCAATAAATAAGAACTAGGTTGCAAAGGCCATCCTTCTACTGCAAATGAATCACTGGGCTAATAGATCAAATAAAGGCTTTTAATAAGAATTTTATTCTAAGCGGTCAGTTTGGCCTCCAGCTCCCTTGCACAGGTTTGCAATATCAGCACTTAGCTTAACTGTAACCCATCAGTCTAAAACCAACAAAGATGTAAGTGATTTTCTTTTTAGCCTGATACTGAAAAATATGAAAGCTAGTATGTTGATACCTATATCATTATATACCAATAATATTAAAGATTATTTTAAAAACAGTACTAAGCAAAAGTTTGGGGACCACTGTTCAGTAAATAAGAAGATATACATGCACATTTTAACAATTACTGTTTATTTGCTAATTTAACACTATAAAATGGTAGCCTGTACAAACATTAAGGTTCATGTTATATTTTTTCTCTTTTTATCAATATATTAAACTCAGCAAATTACTAAAATGATCAAACTAGATATTTGCTGGGTCTGCCGTGCCGCCATGCCCCCATGCCCCCAGCAGCTGGGGCTTCCCTATAACGACCCCCAACCATCCCGCGTTTATTCTTTGGTATGTTCCCATGAGGGAGCAGCTAAGAATGATGCTCCTTCGAGAAGATTTTCAGCAGTGTAGGATGTGATAAGGATTGCATTTTGTGCAGTGCTCATTGCAATCAATTACTAAACCAGCAGAGCAGTTTTGCACTTACTGAGGAAAAAATAAGTAAAAATAAAGAAGAGTTTGTACCAATCTACCATTGCACTGACCTATAACTCTGAAATCATTAACAATAAAGCAAGAATAAACCACATAAAGGTGATGCTAATACATTTCCAATTTATCCACAAACAGTATGACCGGTCTTATTTCTGAATCATTATTTTAATTATTTTTAGACACATTGTGCACAGCAGTGACTTCACAGAAGTATAATTTTGATGTAAAACAACATTTTTGATGTTTCTTCAGTTTAAGTTCAGTGTAATTCAAACTGTACAAATTATATTTAAAGGATTGTTCTGGGATAAAATGTGTGCATGTGTAAATGCCATTTTTTGAATAAAAAACAAACAAACAGGTCAAATTTAACTGATCAGCAGACGACTGTTTTCAGAGTGACTGCATAAAAGCTTTCACAGTAGATCAAATTTACCGAACGTTTAAGGCAAATGGACTCAGCTTTAAAAAAAAAAGACACCCCAATGCATTACAGTTACCCTATCACCAAAAACTCTAACAATCTATTATGTGTGCACTGAAAATAAATCAAGACCTTGCAGCAGTTTTCAGGAGAGTTGTGCTATTCAAGACGCCCCTCATCAAGACCCTCCTCTTCAAGACCTCCCTCTTCAAGACCCTCCTCTTCAAGACCCTCCTCTTCAAGACCTCCCTCTTCAAGACCCTCCTCTTCAAGACCCTCCTGTTCAAGACCTCCCTCTTCAAGACCTCCTCTTCAAGACCCTCCTCTTCAAGACCTCCCTCTTTAAGTCCTGCATGGTTTTGTGATTACCCTGCTCAGAAACACCTGGTTCACCTCAGTTGTCCAGTTTAGTGAATGTGTTTGGGGAAGAGAACCATCAAATTGTGCTGGACACTGGCCCTCCAGGAGCGGAGTTTGACACCCCTGATCAGAGGTGGTACAGATACCACTGGTCAAATGTTACTCCAATACAAGTGAAAGTCATACTGTTCGTTTTTTACTTAAGTTAAAGTACGGAAGTACTTGCTTTTAAAAATTCTTAAGTATTAAAAGTACATTTTCTTTCACCGTATTGTTGCATTATTGGCACAACACATACAATACCTCAATTCCTAATGCCACTGTAGAATCTCTAGAATAAGGAATTGGTCAATTGTTACAGAATAACACACAACATGAGCTGATGAAAACAAGTCATTTGTTTATTTTTTAATTGTAATTCTTGTAATTCTACACCCCCCAACGAAACAGCATGGTAGGTTTTCTGACACAATGTACCATGTAGGCCTACATGTATGTAATGGGCATCTTAATCAAGTCGACAGTGAAACTGATGTTAATGCAAATTAGCACGAAAAAAAGAAAATGAAAGAAGGGAGTGCCTTGTAACCACACGCACACACACACACAAATCGACTAATTACATGTCCTGTCTGCATTCTACACCAGTATGTGTGTTTTGAGTTATGGAGGCTGTGTCTAGAGTAGAGAGTGTGCGCATGAGAGAGTGTGCGTGAGAGGCACTGGGTGCACCTATGGGAGATTCAGACAAAATATCAGTTAATAAAAATAAATATTTTACAGATCACATTTTATAGATCTAATATTTTATAAAGCACTCAGAAGTGTGAACACTGCAGTAAATTAGATGTGAGAATAATGAAATGATTAAAATGTCAACAAAGTCATTCAATGTGGCTTGATTTGAAGAGGGGTCGGTTTAGAAAAAATGACTAAATTAATATTGTTCACGATTGTGGTGATTGGAACTAGACATTCAAAACACTTAATGCCATAACATAAAATAGTCTCAAATATTCTGCCTGATGCTTGGTTCATGTTTTTTATTTTTTTAATCTTTTTAGGGCAAAGAGGTATACGCAAGGCGTGTCACTCATTTGGCCAGCCTTAAAGTAAGTGAAGCGTAGACTCGGTCCTCCTTGCTGCGAGCCATCCTGCAAATTGCGACATGCAGCCACAAAGAAGATTTCAGCTCGAGTGCTACCTGTTTGAGAACTAATACACTACTCACACACACACACCCTCCCAAAAACAGCTGTAGGACGGAGAGAATCTCTTCCACTCCGGTGTGAGGTGATGACGGTGGCAGGACCACGTATTTACGTAACGACGAAGCAGCTTTTCAGTACAACCCCCTCCTCTTCATCATCCTATTTCACAACGATCCTATACGAAGTGGAAATACGTCCAAAACAGTCGTGTGAACCACACTTTCATTTATGTGTGTGTGTGTGTGTGTGTGTGTTTGTGTAGAATACCAACTTAAATGATTAAAAGAGAGAACTGACTTATTTATACCAAATATCATCTTTAGCATCTGAGTGTTGGGTTGTGTGTGTGTGTGTACTACACACTCACACACCTGAAGAGACCCCAGTTCTCTGGATCTCTGAAGCTGTGGAGCTTAGGAGGGAGAGTGAGAGAGGAGGGGAGACTTTGGGGGAGAGGAGAAGTTGCACGTGGAGGATACGGGGGGCTGCATCCATCCTGATGAACTCATAGAACATCCTCTCCTTTATTCCCTGCTTGCACGTCTCTCTCTCTCTCTCTCTCTCTCTTCTCTCCTCCCCTCCACATCCCCCAACACACACACACACACACACACACACACACACACACACACACACTCGTGCAACACATGCAATTTCCAGAGTACATAATCTTCAACAACACGGAGTACTGCCAGCGGTGGCACAGTGGAACGCGTGCTTTTTTATTTTCTTTTAATTTTTCCCGTTTTTCCGCGGCGGGTCCTAAAGCAGCCCAGTGCCACGTGAGAGCGCGTGAGGGGGCTTACGCGGACGGACGGACGGACGCACGGTTCGGCTGGCTGGCTCCCTTTTCTATGAGTCTCGCCCGCAGCCCGGAGAGCACGGTCGGTCTCCCCCCTGCCGCCCTCATCCCATCCATCTCCTGGCTGGTATTATGCAACCGCGGGGGTCTCTTCTCCTCCTCTAGCAGGGTGTCTCCAAGCCGCCGCCGGACCGTGCCGCCCCTCCTCGCCCCAATCAAATGTGGTTTCTGTGGAACATCTTCAGCAAAGGAACGCATATGCTGCAGTGTCTTTGTGGCAAGAGTCTCAAGAAAAGCAAGAACCCAAGTGGTAAGTCGAGCGCTTTACCTCTTTACCTCTTTCTCTCTTTTCTCTCTCTCTCTCTCTCTCTCTCTCTCTCTCTCTCTCTCTCTCTCTCTCCGCAAAGGCTGCTGGTGGTGCTGATGCTCGGAGGCACCATCCAGAATCCGCAGTCGGGGAAAATCGGTGTGTGCGTGTGTGTGTATAGAGGAGAATGGCACGGGTAAATGATTGGAACTTGCTCAGAGAGCCTGGAATTGGCTCCTCGGTATATGTTCCACCTTAAAATGGTGCAACTGTTCGGTTCTGTGTGGTTCTGCAGACGGGACTGCTGCACCATTTTTAAGGTGGAATATGAATTAGAAGCCAACTTTTTGCCCAGCTCTGCTTCTGCTGCTGTAGTTGACAGAGAGTGTGTGTGCGTGCGTGTGTGTGTGTGTGTGAGAGAGAGAGAGAGAGAGAGAGAAGATAAGACAACTTTCTTGTTTTTAGGCTCAGTCTCACAGGTCTGTGTGCTTTGGTTTGGTCAGATGTCCTCTCCCGCTCCGCGTGTGTGTGAAACTGCTCTGGTGGGGTGTTCAGGGGGGCTGCTGCTGCTTATGCTACTGCAGCGTTTTTTGAGCCCCTGCATCGTTTTGCCCATTAGCTTTTATGACTCTCGTGTGAGACTCTCCAGCTCAGCTCCAGCACAAATCGTCCTCTTGTCGTTGTCTCGCCCTCTTTGTCACATCCTGAGCTCCTACTTGTGTGTGTGTGTGTGTGTGTGTGACTACTTTGTCATGCTTTTGTTGAGCACTGTTGCAGTTCCCCTGCTGCACCTATGGAAAACAAAACACAAGCTTTGTGCAATTTTTTATTCCAACAGGCTGTCAGCTGAGCACAAAGGAACACTGTTGCTCCAGAAGTTGATGTGGCTGACAAGCTTGATAAAGGACCTCCTCACACACACACACACACACACACACACACACATGCACTGCGGTGTTTGTAGATGATGGCAGCCCCCCAGCCTCAAAGCCTTGTGCTGACACTGCACGAATGTCAGGGACTCTTTCTGTGTCTCTTCCTCACAGAGGCCTGTCCTGAACCCCATATCATCAGAGCTGGTAGGACCTCGCAATAGAAATAAGCCGCTTAGACTTCCAGAAGTGGTCCAGGACTCTGAGCCTGGTCGAGTCTGATAGGCAGAGGTTAAACAGGGCAAGGTAAAGGCATGATGTTACGCACTGTTGCGTAGTAATACAGTAATGCTGGTGTAACTGTTGCGTCACTGAAGCGTTGACGGAAAGAGGAATTCCATCGATAGTTCTGAGATGTCTATGTAATTAAACTGTTAAGAAGTGAACAAAGTAATTCCGAGGGGGGTCTGGAGTGAAATGTTGCTATTTTAGAGGAACCTACTGAGTCGGAATTCACAGCAGGGATGATAGGCATTCTGTACAATTAAAAGCTACCTCACACAAAGTTATTGCACAAAATGGTTACAGATACGATGCCTGAGGCCTGAGATATCGCTTTATAATTCATTGCTTTTTTAGAAAATATTTTTCATGTGTTTCGTAAAAAGACAGTGTTTTTTTGTTTGTTTTTTGTTTTCCAGTTCTCCTATTTTACCATTATGAGTACATTTAAAAGCATCTATAGATGGATAGGATCATTGTTGGTTTGGGAAAGCAAATAAAATGGCTTTATCTGTGTTGTTGACATTGTGCCCCCTGGATCCCAGCACTGCTAGTGTCTATAAAGGGCCACTTTACTTAACTTGGCTTTACTTTTCCTATAACTAACACTGTAAAGAACTCAATCTGCTGGTGAGTTTCTCTACAGTGAATCATTTCACATCAAACTACTCTGATTGCCTCAAACACCGTATCATGCAGACTGATTAAACAATGGATGTAGTTATGCTTAGATTTGCAGTTGTAGAAAAGACCCCTATAGAACCAGTAGAAAGGGTCTTCCAACTTTTTTGGGTGCAGTAAAACCATTTAAAAAACAATCATATGGAACAGCTTTTCAATTCTTGACAAGAAAGATTTAATCATACAGAGAAACGCTTATGCATTCAAGTGGATCTTTGCATGCTCCCTGTTCTATACATTAAAATTGTATTAAAGAACCTATGAAGAACCATTCTAAGGGTATATAGTGGTAGCCCAGGCAACAGAATGAGAAAAAAAAGGTTTGTATTTTGTCACCTGATTTGTTTTTTTAAGTACCAGGCTGAACGTGTGATTCATCGCTAGATTCATGTGAAACAAGGACTCATTGTATGCCCAGGACAATAGATGTTCTCCTGTCTCTTTTTTTAGCTGGGATAACGTGTAAAGGCCTATGTTAACACATTCTTCACTCTAATACCAGAGCGAAAGTAGTGGTATTTGTATTCCTTGACTCGGGGACTAAATAAAACCATTTTACAAAGGAAACCGTTTCCTTTGTTTTGACAGTGATTGGAAGTAGCAAAGCATGCACTTTTTTGATTAGATTGCCACGGCAATTACAGGCCTTAGCAGCTTGGTATTAATGAAGTGAGAAGAAAGCTGGACAGACTGGCTGTGTGCAGACTACAGTGCCCAACCTGTATTTTTAGAAGCATAACACGGAACTGGGAAGGGAGCGTGAGTTCACTGCACTGCATCCAAGGCCTTAGCATTAGCTCTCGGCACTGTTCCTTGTTACGTAATAATATAATGTTTCTCTGAATTCCAAAACCTTTCGGTGCGCTCCTTTTGTTTTTAATTCACTCATTTTCTTCCTCTCCTTTATGGAGAGCCTGCTTTGAAGAGTTTTAGGAGTGTGCTTGCTATGGATGCCTTCTGCTCCAGCAGATGGCACTTTCAGATAGCCGTGTTGGCGACATGGCAGGGACAAAGTCTTGCACTTGGCAGTGCAACTGCGTGAGCGTCTGTGTTTGCTGATGCCATAGATGCAGGATAAGCACAGGTGTGGTTGTCCTGGAACTGGACATTGATGGGACATAACCTGTGGCATCCCTGCTTGTATCTGTCTGTCAGGACTGCTCCCACTGCTGCAGTTTGCTCAGTTCTCCACATCATTGAAAGCTTTGAATGCTTTTTGGGAAATTTCTTTTCAGCAAGCAGCTTTTGCTTATAAAGAGAAGTTATAAGGTTCTGATTATGGCCTCAGATCATTCGCCTTTACAACAATGATGGTTCACATTGCCACCGTAAGATCTACCTACCTTAGCACAACCTGAGGCCTAAACACTTTTAGCTATTGTGAGTGCAGTGCGTGTGGTGGCACACGGCCCACGACCAAACAGCAGCCTCTGTCGTCTCTATGGTAGCGCATCAGATCTGCTTTGTGTTGTTTTCACCTCACACTGTGACGGTGCACTCTGATCCTGATTCTCAAAGCGAGCCCTCCAATCACTCACAGACAGTCTCACATTGACTGTGAGTGCAGTGTTTCTAAACCCGGCATGTTTAAGTGCTTTCCTTTCCTTCCTTTTCTCCTATAATACAACAGTTCTGATATATGAGCGCAGGGAAAAGTTTGCCATCTGCAGATAATGTTTAACCCAAAAACTTTGGCGGAGTCTCAAGAGACCCAGGAAAAATATATTTAGAGGTTTTTGGAAACATGCAAGGAATATGACAAGCTTTCCACAAGAATTTAAACCAAGTTTTGCAGTTTTAATGGCTGATCTAACATGGACCTACATTTCAATTCATGCATAAATGACAATTTTATGCATAAATGACTAAAAACCCAGGTTTATGAAAAAAATGTTCAACTTCTCAGAAACTGCATTTGGCTAATAACATTTTTCTTTGTCTAAATATCACATTTATTTCAGTGGAATCCCTCACATATGTAAACACAGTAACAGAAGAGAAAGGGTAAAGAGCACAAATGATGAAAAAAAGCTTGCAATATAAGCATCCCTGCCCTACTTTTTCTTCAGTCTCTGCTTATAATATAGATTCTCATATTCTTATAATATAGATGTCTGTCACCCTCTGTCTGTCTCCCTGTTTCTTCCTTCTTTTTTATTTGATTAATTTGATACATACCTACCACAAGAACATGCATTGATATAATCATAGCATAAATGCAGACTTAATGTCACCATTGCTCCCTAAGGGATTAATATCAGAGTCAGTGTGCTGCCCTCTGTACCCCAAACACTTTGCATTAAGAGTTTTTCATACAGGAACTTGCCAACATCTGTGCTAAACATATCTGAAGTCACATCATTAATGATAGCAGCTTATATATAATGCTGGATGAAGGAACTCCTTTTTAGTCACGATATTGAAATTTCAACCTCGATACCGATGCTAAGGACGGTACTCAATACTCGATATTATGGGTGTGACAAGACGCTTTTCCCACGAGACGAGACGAGACACAAGACTGGGTTCACGAGAACGAGACGAGACGAGACTTTGACATTT
>JBBPDH010000002.1:7565860-7580887 GCA_037974565.1 Clupeocharax schoutedeni | reverse complement strand
ACACACACACACACACACACACACACACACACACACACACACACACACACGCACACACACACACACACACACACTCATACACCCGCCTGAATTAATAGCAGGAAGAGCTTGCGGCTCAGTGACTAAAGGAGGTCTAATGTGCAGGTGTTATTTTGCCTGTGCTCCCCTGACGCAGCGCGTGTTTGTCATGTTCCCAGAGGTGAGAAGGAACCCCCGCGGGCCACGTTCACACCACACAGGCCCCCCTCCCCAAACGCCCCCACCTATCTCAGTCGCTGGTGCTGAGAGTGATTGACAGTATTTCACACCACCCTCCTCTTCCTAGAAAGTCACCCAAAGCACCAAAATACCGATTAACCTGTTTTAGCTCTCCGATGCGAACAGTCCAGAACCAAACAGATGGTGGTGTGCGTAAACATTTAAGCGGGTCATTTCTTTTTTGCCACCTCTGTGGAGTCGTTAAGCTCAGGGAGGGCGGGTCGTCACATTGTCACATCACCTCTGGGCTTAATGCTCTGCTGTTTTCGTGACTATACTACAGTGAGACTACTCAGAAAATGTAATGCACTTGATTTTCACATGCATTAAATATTTGATGACTTTCTGTTTATTTACTATTGCCAATATTTGTTTTGATATTATATTTGTTTTTTCATGGTGAACTATGACCATTTGAATTTGAATTGAAGTGAAAACTGTAGTATTATTTCTAGCTGTGTCACAAAGACCTATTCATTGTCAGTTTACTGTAGTACGTATCACTTGTTTAACCGTTTTGACATCAAAACTGTATCACAATATTTTGGAATCTCTTGAACACTTCCTGTCCTTTATAACTGTGCTTGGAGCAGCTGGCTCCTGTTTAGAGACAGGTGGTGCAGACAGTACATCCATAAGGCTTGTAAAATGGTTCACCTCTATGCAGTACTTTACTGGCAAGTGTTCAATATCGTACAGGTCCAGAAAACGGCTTCTCAGATTACTGACTTAACTAACTTAACTAATATAACCTTGATCAGAAATATTAAACAAGCACTGTTAGCCAGATAACTAGGTGCAAATGCCTGCCTTTGACTATAGCGCCTTCAGTCAATTAGACTAAACATACAAGCAGTAGACTAAACATAATAAATATACAAGACTGTCAAATTTAGTAAAAACTCAATAACAAGAAACTGTATGAATAAATGAATCAGCTTCTTGAGCTGTGGAATTTTGTTTTAAGAATGCTTGAGAATTAATAGATTTAAATGGATAAATAATGTTTAATTTATCCATTTCCTAAGACAGGACTATTCGACTTCAATAGCATGTGGGGTGTATATGAAAGTCAGGGGGCCACAGAATTCCGGCCTGTCCAGGCTGTCGTTCCTTTGGGGGGGCGGGCATTCCGGGCCGGGGCCCATTTATCCGGGGGTGGGTTGAAGGGATACTGCGCTGGCCCAAATTCACCATCGGCCCGGTATGCCCAATGTCCACTTTCACCGTCAGACACAGCCGTTTTAACGCCGTTCAGTTCTAAACAAGAACTCTGACCGTTAAAGTCGTTAAAGTAGATACATCAATGAGCTAAAGCTACAAAGATTTCCTCCTCACTGTGTGTGTGTGACTGGATTCTATTTTGCTACTGCCAGCTCTCGTTTTTTTAACACACACATTTTCTGACAAATCCCACCTCTTTCGGCTGCAATTAGCTAATAATATGGCAACTTCTGTGCTCGGATTGGCTAATTTTATACAACACACTAGATTTACAGATCCAAAGCGACTTCCATTCCCTAACTTCAGGAGGCAGTGTACCTAGACCAACTTTCGGGTTAAGGGTCTTGCTCAGGAACCTAGTGGTGGTGTGCTTAAGGTAGGATTCAAACCCATGACCTCTTGGTCTAGAGGTAAGTATACTACCTACTTCACCATCACCACCCAGATAACCAATCTTAGCGAAAGTAGCAGGGGACTACCAGCCAATCATGATCCAAAACCCATAAATTTATTCACTTGAATCACACACTGTGATTTACTGGCAGTCTTGCGGGCCATATAATTAGGCGGATATGCTGGTTGGATAGGCCTGCCCTGAGTATTTACAGGGGGTCCTCGGATTACGCCACAGTTCCACTGTACAGTCATGTACAGTGACTATGGCAGTGAGTTTTTCGTATAAGCAAAACACCCTAGCCTAAGTAACTTACCTATCCCAACACAGTTAAAATCTAATCTAGAGCATCTAAACACAACTAAGCCACAGAAAAAAAGAAAAAGGAAATAAATATACTTGTAACCTGTAGTACTGTAGTAGCAGAAAATAATCCAAAAATAAGCGTATTCTTCCATTAAACTAATTCACCCACGTAGTCTGTAAGTACGACGCTAACAACATAACAACATAAGCCGTTTTTATAGGAGTGAGATACGTGAACTCAAAATGTCATATTTCGAGACTGTTGTAACCCGAGGACCCCAAGTATACGACTGTGAAAATCTGCAGAGTGATAAGAGAATTGCGTGAAGCATCATTTTTCAGTGAATATGACAGCATTTAACTTTTTAGAGGTCATTTTTCTGTATGGTTTATCACCATGCTATAGTTAAATGGATTTAAATAAGGTGCTGTACACTTCAGCCCAATTTAAGCCCTGGTTATGTCACATTTCATGCTAGCAGCTAAGAGCGAGTGAAAGATTAGCATGATGGATCACATTTTTTCTGAATATGAGAGCTAGTAGTACCCTATTAAAAAAATAGTCAAAGTACGGATGACTTTTATTCAGTATCATCTGCACTAATTAAAATTAAAAAGGAATAATGATTCTCTGTAACACTGAGCTGTTCAGGGTTATCATTAAATAAAATGAGAGTTTTAATTTGTCAGGTAAATATGTCTACAAGTTACATAATAATGAAATTTGCATTTTGTGGAACACTTCGCCATCAGTATAATACAGATACACACTGTGTCCCATTGGAGGCACATGTAAGTGTTATTCAGAATCAGAATCACAAGATGTACAAGACATTTGTCTTGATGCAGGTGTGCATAGGAATTCCAGTAACAATACAAAAATAATCTGTAAAATACATAATTAAGGGGAGGATGGAGAGTTGAACACATGGCTGAGGTGGATTTCAAGAAGCCGAGCATCGTTCATGTTCGTTCAGCTTTTGCTCCTAGTTGTGTTTCTGTGTGGTGCCGAATGGCATGTGTTTGTATGCTTGTGTGTGTGCGTTTGATATCAGATTCTGAGATTCAAGGTTCTTATTCAGAGAGCGTGATGGTGCAGTTTGAGCCAATTGAAGCAGGAGAGACTGACTGCATGCATTAGTGATTCTCAGTTCTCTTCTGAGAGGCAAAATGAGAGAGGGCAAGTGGCCGTCCCACTCATCTCTCAAGCGGCCTCATACGCTGCACATGGGCCGCTAAAATTCTCATCTCACAGTTTCATCTTCACTCAGGATCTTCAATGGAGTCTCAATAAAATGTGTCATTGCCCACACATGCAGTATCATTGCAATTAATAGAGGCAAAGAATCATCGAGCAACTAAATAACTGACAAAACAGACACCTTGGTAAACAAAAATGTGAAAATATACATGTATATCAACAGATGGATCATTGACTGCTTTTATATAACTGTGACATAGTTTAATCTGCCAGGCATGTAGTGGGGAAAAAAACTAACTAATAACTTCAATCCATATCCAATTGCATAATTGTGGAATTTTAGACAAGTACATATATTAAACTTTGTTAACCATAGTTCATGTGAACTGCCCTAAACTTTAGTTTTTCTGTTCTTTATACGGAATTAAATGATATTAATATCTTTTTGTTAAAGTTCTCAACTGTTTTTATGTAACATTCCATTCAACCTGTACATTCTATAGGTTACATGCTTGGGGCAGTGTGTGTCACAGTAGTGACCCTGCCTATGTTAGCTAATATGTTATTAAGTTGCTAATTCTGAAGATGGTTTGGCTATCGATCATTCATGCATGCCTGATTGCAGTTGTGTAAAAAGTTACAGTAGTGTTCAGAAGTCAAAGATCACCCTTTCATTTATTCTGTTTTCATGGCAATGATAATATGGCAATGATGTTACAAATCTATCTTACAAAAGAAGCCTCTAACACATAAATATAATATGAAATCTAGCTTATATTTGTTTGCATTCTTAGTTGTAGTGCACCCTCCTGCTACTTTAATTCTTTTGTCCTACCAGTATTTTAACCAGCTGGTGTTGGCTGTATCCTCCTAAAAGTGAACACCCAGCACTCATGAACGTTATTCCTATTATTATATACTACTATTCATACAAACACCACACAAGCAACTACTCACATACACCTAAGCTGCCTTGCAGTCCTCGTTCTCTGACATTTCTGACATTAGTGTAAAGTAAGCACCTTAATGTCACACAAGACCACACCACAGAACACAGTGTGAAATTTTTTCACCGCCGTGAAGCAGCCTTTAGGCGTGAAGCAGGGGCCAGCCACCAATGGGCACCTGGGGAGCAGTGTGTGGGGACGGTACCTTGTTCAAGGGAACCACAGAGGTGCAACTAGCAGTCCTGGGATTCACATGAATGACCTTCTGTTTGCAGGAACAACTCCTTAACCACCTGGCCACCAGCTGCCCAGTGTGAGACAAAATGTACAAGAGATAAAAAGAAAAAGATCAAATTAGATGATAGAATCAACTTGGATATGGAAGCATAGAGTCAAAGGAAAGAAGAATCTTCATTATTTTTCTATTTAAAATACATTGACCACTGATCATCAACACTAACTTTTCATTTTTTGATCACTTCAAAACTGTTTGCTAAGAGAAGAAAGAAGACATTTTGTTTATTTGATTGATTTCTTTTGCTTGTCAAACTCCCACACATGCGCATGGCCCACCAGCTAACAGTTTTCCCATTTGCTTAAGCACAGATGAGTCTGAAGTGCCCTCCACTCTTGAGCATACAAGCCGTGGGCCTGCTTCCCACCCACTGAGTAATGGAAAGAGCCTGCAGCCAAACGGATGGACTGTGCGACCAGTGGAAGACTCATTTTCAGAAGTAGAGCAGTTGGCTACGTGGACTGACCTGGATACACTGACCAGCATATAGGTCAGTGTAGCTGGCTCCCTCTGGACGAGCAACTGCCTTGCTTGGCTTGCAGCGATTTCACCATCTTTAAAGGGCTTTGCCAGTAATGAATGTTGTGAAAGTCAATATCTGTGTAATTAGCGGTGGTTTTTATATCCCCCCCAGTTGGAGCCAAAGCCACCAGCAGGACCACTTGCTCAAAAGCCTCTCCAGTTCCAACATCCAGTTATGATTTACGCCCTCTCTGAGTCAGGAGAAGCAGTCGTGGCTGACACAGAGTTTTTAATCATTTTAATTGTGCTTTCTCATTCAAATGCGATCACGCAAACGAGTTGTACTAATAAGTTTCACACTGTGTTAGAAAGGCATAAAAGCCAGCTTTGAAGGTTAATTTGCTCTCAAACCTCCTGGCTGAATGCACTGTGGTGTGTAGAGCATGGTTGTGGTGGGTGACAGATATTGAGAAGTAACAGAAGCCATGCATGCAGTAAATGAGTCACAGTTCACTCTGTTTTAATCTGCATTCCACTGTGCTCTCCAATGTCTCATTACTCCCGATAGTGCTATGCGTGTTCCAAGATAGTGAACAATACATAATGATCAACAGGGATGCTCCACTGTCTTTCTGATACGCAAGCTGATTGGATTTGAAATGTGGTGGGTGATATGAGGATATGTTATTATTCATCCTGATAAATAATATCTAATTACTAAGAAACGTGTTCATTGTAAACCTATGGCATTGATAAAATGTGTTTATTTTTTTTAAAAGCAAACTGGGTATTATCTATCAGTGGCACTGTTCGAATGACGAGTGTTGATCAGTGTGGGAGCAAGAAACAACTTTATATCCAATGCATAATAATATAAAAAAAAACAATTTGGGGAGACACAAGTGTCCAACATTGAGCAACTTTTATTAAAGTTCTCTGTAACATTAACAGTCAACATGGCTAATGCCTTGAATTTTCTTGCAAATTCAAGTGTACAATGAAAAGTGGGAAGCCACCTCTGCACTGGACAAATCCGTGCAGTGCTAGCGTTAGCCATGTTAGCCGTGTTAGCCAGCGGTACTGTTACTGTACTTTGACACCAACTTGCAGATTGTGCAGGTCACCGTGCTGTTTGTGTGTCTAGAGTAAAGGGTCTCCACACATTGATGTATGTCTGTCTTCTCTGTTGCCATGTCTTCTGTGTTGCCATCTTGTTTTGTTGTGGTCTTGGGTTTATATTCCCCTCTACATGCCAAAGTTACTGCCCTTTTTAAGAAGTGACTATTATAATTGGTTAAACCAAGGAATGTGTGTCAGCGTAAGCCATTCAGAGACAGAGGTTGCATTGTGTACTCAAGCGAGCGCACAGATAGAGGAAAAACACACAACTAGTCGATTTCTCTCAGGGGGCGTCGACTTGTACAAGTCGTAGATATTGTAAATACATCTTCACATATTGGGATGTCAGGTTTGCCATAGGGCCCACCCTTACGGCCACCCTGAAATGGAGCAAGTTTCCTGAGTGCTGTTGTTCTGCACTCATAGCACACTTCACATGACGCATCAGCCTGTATCTGGAATCCCAGTGAGATAATGGGTGTTTAAGTAGTTTAAGGGGAGTTACATTAGAACGCGGCCTGCTGCTCCGTGCTGGTTCCATCTAGTGCCCTCTGACCTTTCCTGGGCATCATGACTTCACTGGGCGGCTCAGTGGTGGCAGTGTGGCGACTGGCTGTTGATTGATGAGGCGCTGTGGCTCTTACTGTCTGATCTCCTGAACCCATCGATCCTCAGTCTAATCAGCTCCAACACTGGCCCAGTGCAGCCACTGCGGTACAGCCCATGCCAATCCCACACCGACTGCCCTTATTCCAGCCAAGAGTGTCACAAAGAGCAACAAAGAGCAGTCTGGGGTGCAATTAATCAAGTGACTGCATTGTAAAAAAAAAAAGTCAGCATTCCGCCTTTGGATGTTCCTTTTACATAGAGTTTACTTTCAAAATGTGTTATTTTGAGTTCCTAGAGAGTTCCTAAAAAATTACCATCAGCCTTTACTACTCCTCATAACTCCAAGCAGTCATTACCCTGTTCGCCTGTGTCTTCTGTGTAAGTGTTTTTTATAGTTCATGTCTTATATTTGTTTGCTCAGCATTTCAGCACTTTTTCTAGTTTTTCCCTTTCTTGCCCAGTTTTCTCTGTTCTCAAAATTCTCCCATTATCTTAGCCACTTATTGTGAACCAGAGCCATGTTTGATGCAGGAGCCTATCCCAGTGTTCACTGGGTAAAACACAGTGGCCAGTTTGCCGATCAGTTGCAGGTAGACACAAATACAAACAAAATCACACACTCACTGACACCTAGGGGCAATTTCTCCCATTGGCCTGACATGTCTTTGAACTGTGGGAGGAAACAGGAGTCCCCGGCAGTAACCCATTCAGGAATCAAACCCAGGACCTTCTTGCTGTGTAACAGTACAAACTGCTGCCCCAACATGCTACCCTGTTCTCAATCAGTTTACAGGGTAGACACACAGACAAACAAAACACTCACATCTAGGGGCCTGACATGTCTTTGAGCTGTGGGAGGAGACCAAAGTATCCGGACTGAAACCCATGCAGACACGTACCCCACACAGGAAGGGGTCAGGGTGTCCCAGTCAGGAATCAAACCAGGGACCCTTTTGCTGTGTGACCCGCTGCCCCAATATGCTGCCCTATTCTGAAAATGCATTACAATAAAACGATCAACTTGCCCTTATATTTATCTCCCCATCTCCCTCATCTTTATTACTGTTCACGTTCACATTTTCTCATTTTCTTTTCAAATCTTTGAAGGTCTGCAGCAGGAAGGCAGTGATCATTCCTCCAAACGGAACCAGCACAATTTTCAGCTCAGTCTGAAATTTGAAGGCAGCTGCTCGGAGATGTGCGAAAGTCCCTACATTTTGATCAAGAAAAGAAGAATGTTGTCTTTAAAACGGTGTGATATGTTACCAGGGGCTCAAGCTAACAAGGTAGAAAAAAAAAGGTCAGCTTTAATTTCAGGTCGATTTTAAGTTGATCTGACAACAATGCTTTACACATGGCCACCCCCTTGACACCCTTCACAGCATTTCAGGGTTCTTCTGGTATTAAGTATATCACAGCGATTCTTTACATGACGTGTGAATGGTTACTTGGAGTGACCTTGTCTGACAGATAAAGCCCACTGCTGATTCACATGTAACATAACAAAAGCACAAGTTGCAGTATTTTTAGACGCATAGCATTGAGAAAGGGTTTATCTCATTTTTGCTCTCTGTCTCGGATGTTTGGACACGTCCTTGTCATTGTTTGCCAAGTTCATATCCTGGGGTGTGATCTGATTACAAATCAATTCATTTGAGTCAAGCAATTGAGCTTCCTCTGTGGCACTTTTAAAACATATGCGCTGATTAATATTTCACGCCCTGTGACCAAAATAGACATTAACAAGCCTTGTTCTTGGAGCCCGCTTAAACATGCAAATGGATAGCAGTGTATGGAAAGCAGTTAAAAACTCCTTCTCCAAGTGAAAGACATCTTTAATTGTTCAGCATTAGCGTCTTACTACTGATCGTAGCTGAATAAGTGGCTTATGAGGAGAAGCCTTTAGAAGCCTGTTTACATGCCAAAAAATGTGAAAGCATACTACTGACGTTAGAACCCTTTTACAGCTTCTCTCTCTCTCTCTCTCTCTTTCTGTCTTTCTCTCACTCTCTTTCCTTCTCCTCCTCATCTCTGCCTTTCTCTGTGAGAACTCAGGCTGAGCAGGCAGGGCTACAGACTGTTTAGCTCTGGCAAAACGTAATGAAGACTATAAATCTTGTCATTTATTGGTGACAGAAGGCACAGTGAGTAATACTGTGACTATAGTGTGTAACGCAGTGAGAGTGAGAGGCAGGGCCAGTTTAAAGACCCATAGTCTATAGAGCAGCAAAGGCTTTAAAACAATTGAGTCATTAAAAGGGAGGTTGCGTTCTAGTGCTTTACATGGTATAAGAACAGAGCTTTTTGGGGGATTATTTTTCTGTATCCATTAGATTTATGAAACAGCAATTCAATTATGCTTATGTTCTGTGGTTTCAGCTACATTTTTGGTGCAGTTATGCATGTCCCACATGGGTAAGTGAACGGAACTGCAAAAATTCCGCTTCAGGTTGGGATCTGGACTCATAGGATGAGAATGGAATCCAGTCATCAAAAAAAAACAAAACAGCTATACCTTGTCCATTCTCATTTTATCACAACTCTGGGCTGAGATCTCTTACCTGTGATGGTCGTAGCATATACTTTACATAATTTATATATGCTGCAAACCATTCAGTGACCCCTTGTTGCCCAAGGATGGGGCGCTGTCATCCTGGAAGAGACTACTATCATCTGGATAGAAATTTTCAATTGCAGAATAAAGATCATCAGACAGTATAACTTTGTATTGATTTTGAGATACTGGTGGAACTAAACCATGGCAGCAAAATAACCAACCACAGTATAACAGAGCTGCCATGTCTTCTCGATTTCATGGATTCAGGTCCCTGTTGTACAAGTGTTCACCCCAAATGCACTTGCTCAGTTGTGGAGAACGTGGAGAACCATTGAGGAGTCCATTGAGGAGAACACCGGACCTTGTCACTGTTTTCCACAGTTTTGTAGACTAGTGTCTATGGTTTTTCAACTGAACTGAACTGGTTATTTTTGTAATGAGACATTTATTTACCGCATCCCTCTCTGTGTAGTTGTGGACACACTGTTCTTGCTGACACAGTCTGATCATTGAAAGTCTCAGGAGGAACAGCTGCTCTTCTATTCACTGATGACTCTCCCACAGATCTAACTGCAGATGTCACTTTATGCACTATTACTATTTAAACACTAGCTACTTTTGTGACTGTGCATGAACAATGAACACTCTGCGACTATAAACATGCATTAAAGCAACTGCCATACATTTCTGCTTAATTCTAGGACATGTGAGCATGTATGGTTGGGGTTTTAAAATGCATAGGAAAATAATGGAGTCATCAGAAAGCTAAAAATAAAAGAGAAAATAATGGTCAGTGACAAAGAGATAGTGGTGTTAAAGATCCAGTCACATGATGCTTTTGTATGCTTTTATATAGGTCTTAGTCCCCATTACTGTATCTGAAGTCTCTTTCCGCAATTCAGCCTTGGTGTTCCGCAATTCAGCCTTGGAATTTCTCTAGGACATGCCCTTTCTGTCTCTGTAGTTTTAAATGATAATGGAGAGGAGAGAGGCAGGTATGATGGAGGGTGAGGGTGAAGGCCAGCTTGCGGCCACAGTAGGCCAGACTTAATTTTTAGGCCAGACTTAATTAAAGGCCAGACTTGTTCAGCAAGACCAGCTCTGTATTGGCCCAAGTTGAAGAAACCGTTGTCGGCAGACATACAAAACTTTAGTTGTATCAGCGCATTTCCAGAGGAAATAAAATGAACCCTCTCATTCTTCAGAGGCTCTCATGAAGGAACTAACAAAATACATTTGTGCTCATTTGTACTTCTAAGCACTGAGCAACTGCCATGCGTCACTCGTTTGCAAACCATGATGTCTCTAGAGATCACACTGACAGTCGGTGTAGCTAATTTTTTAGAGGGGGGAGGGTTCTCTGGGCGGGCAAAGCATGGGACAGGAGGTAAAATTCCTGATTGGACTATCTGGGCTGCCAGTCTTTCAAAGGCGGAGCCGGGTGATTTGCACCTATTTACACCTATCACCATTTCTAGCCAGTGCAGGCCCATTGGCAGGCTAGGGGAACTCGTATTAATGTTAAAAAATCTCATGAAGTGACATTTTCATGCCATAGGACCTTTAAGAAAACCTTATCCATTAAAATAAACAGGTCACAAATGCACAAGTTGCTGCATATACACTATGTCTTTTCACACAACTGATCCCATGAGTTTAATTTGTGATTTTCTGCTGCTAAATGTTCTTGCTGCATTGGTTTGAGGCTCCTGTCTCCATCCAACCACTGGGACCACTGCCATTGTTACTGAAAGTCTTTCAGCAACATGGCTTCTGGGACCGCTTGCTTTTTAAAGGCAGAGGAAAACTGTTAAAAAAAATCTCTGATTAAGCTGCACAAACTCCACATTTTGAGCGAGACATTTTCACCTACACATGGCCTTTAAACCGCATGTTTAAAATTATGTTCACCTAACTGTGTTGCAAACAATAAAGCCATAATTAAGCTTCTCTATGTGAATCTTTTGTGCACCCTCTGCAGGCCTGGAGTGTAGTGTTCATCCCAAAGATTTAGTTTCCTGCCCAGAGCCAGAGCAGGTGTGGCTGATTGGAGGCAATAGCTCCTGCCCTCACAAGCCTTGGATTACTTACTTACATTTCTTTATATTTTTGTTGAAAGTTAAATTAAACCATTATCTATATTGTGGCCATAATACTTCAGGACCATAGTGTCATATCTGATAGAGTTGAGTGAGTTGGACCAGTTGCACTAAGGCTGGGAAACTTCTGACTATGCAGAGCAGTGTTCGGAGAGGAACTCAGGTGAGAAACTTTGTCCATCATCATAAATTAATCCGTCAGTGTTGGCAAAATCCAGTACCAGAAACTGGATTCAAGGTTCAGCCTAAAATCCCGTCTGGGGCTCACCATGAAACAGGCTCTTTAAGTCCCCGAGCTGTGTGCCCTCGGAGTAAGGGGTGAGAAAGAAAAAAGAGAGAAGGGAGAGATGTGCTAAGGTCAGCAGAATGCTGGCCCACTTTGAGATGCTCTCTGCCCTGTCTTGGATATTTTTTTAGGGTGGTCACACTGCACACACACTCAGCGAAGTTCCCCATGTCCAGTAAGAGCGTGGATTTGATGTTTGTGTCTGTGTATGTTTGAGCATGCATTGTCCTGCCAAATACAAAAAACGGTCATGAATGAGTACACAGACACAGTGTGTCAAAAGGACCACATTTTCTTACACTTCCCATCAAAAAGGCGCACCAAATCGCATTATGCGCTCCACAATGCCGTAGACTTTCTGACAGTGAGTGGGCAGCGTGTGTCTGTCATGTGGAATGTGTGAGGTGGTGCGGTAGACGGTGCGTGTGTGTCTGACAGCGTCTCTATTTCTCTGCCCAACAGTGCTGCCTTGACTCAAACAGTCGCCCTGAGGGTGCTATGACAGGACCAGCTGTCAGCCACCCATCAGTGAAAGTCCTGGACCACAGTGCTTTCACACTCTTCTTGTGTGTGACTCGAACTGTTTCAGGGCTTGAAATATTTGTCTGGACTCAGCAAGTCCAGAACATTCGGTTTCGCCTCAGATGGGTTCAGACATAATTTCTCAAACAAAAGAACTCAATGATTACGTTCAGGTTTCTCTAAGCCAGGGGTGTCGAACTCCAGTCCTGAGGGCCATGATCCAGCATGTTTTAATGATTTCCTTGCTTAGAAACACCTGGTTTAGTGAATGTGTTTGAGGAGGTGAACCATCAGACTATGCTGGACAGCAGCCCTCCAGGACTGGAGTCTGACACCCCCTCTCTTTAGCCTATGTCCCACCTGACACCAACAGTTCTACATCCATCCCTGCTTTAGTTTGTTCTCCCACCTTTATTCTTCGATAACTTTTAATCTTGTGTAGAGGAGTCATGTATGTTAACTACTACAAGGCCAATGGTACACTATAACTTTTAAAGCTCTATAAATAGTAAAATGCAGTTTCATTGGGTTTTGGTTGGCGATTGGGTGAGGTTCAGACTTAATTGGGGTTCAGACAGTATACTGTCTGACTGTGATAGGCTTTGGACACCATTTTGAATTCATTTTGAATTGGTGCTGTTCCGTTCTAATCTATTTCTGTATGTATGGCTTAGGGCTGTACGATATTAGGAAAACATGCGATATGCGATAATGCTGTTGAGTGTTGCGATGGCGATAACGCATGCGCTAAGCAAAAAAAAACTTTGCCTTTATAGTGGTAATGTTTTTCTGCTTTGGATTTGCTGGTGATATAGACTCCAGACACTGGCTAGACTATGCAGAAAAAAAATGAACTACGAAATACAATTTGCATTCCAACATGTTTTTTTTTTTTAAAGAATTTACTTAAACAGAGCATTTAATGCCTCCCATAAAACATTTGAACCATAGAACATTGTTGAAAAATCTGATTTTTTTTAAACAATTTAAAAAATAAAAGTAAACATAATTTAAATTATAGTAAGTACAGAAGATGAAGAAACTGCCCACTTCTCTGTGGTGAAGAGTTTTGGAAAAACACCATTCATTGCAGTTAAGTCAATAAATGCGATATGTATATTTTTTGGCGATATGTATATTGCGCATGTTGATATCATGATGACGGTAAATTTGCGATATATTGTGCAGCTGTTATGGCTGTTTTTATTTGAAAGCCTTGGCTGGCCTGTCCTGTCCAAATCACCTTTGCACTGAGTGGGACCCTGCTCCAGGCTTCCATGTGAATGGAAATGTCGGGTGATCATCATTCTCCCGGATGGCCATCAGAGCCTGGCTCTGATTATGCCATTCCCTCCCTCATGCAATGCTTTCAGACATTGGAGGAACGTCACGCTGGGTGCATGCTGAAGAGGCTTCTGCTGGTGAATCAGAGCAGGAAAGCTGAGGAACAGACGCTTTGTGGCCCCACCAGTGAGTCACTAGTGCTGTCTCTGGCTCTCTCTCCTCCTCTTCTTCATCCTCTTCTTACACCTCTTAGACTATAGTCATGCATTCGGACAGGTGTGTGAAGATACACTATGTCCTTGCTCATGACCTCTTTCTGAACTGGACTGACTCCATGTGTCTTGTAAAACATAATGGTTATATTGGATACTTTCTCTGGCCTATCTAAGTGCTGCTATTTGCCGTAGCCCTCACCTGAAGCTTCACTGCTGCTGCTAACTGTATGGAGCAGAACGTTTGATCAGCCATCAGAGTGCTATCAGCTTTGATCCTTCCCAACCCCTTTCCTGAGTGAAGTGGCACAGACAGTGGCTCATTGAGAATATCGGCAGCTTATTGCTACTACTTTTTTCTGGCCTACTCAGTGCCAGCCTACTCTTCTGTAGCCTACTCAGTGCTAGCCTACTCAGCACTAACCTCCTCTCCCTGAGGCTCTCCCACAGAGGGACGATCAGCTTAGGCTTCGCTTCACCTGCTCCTGCCAGTATGTTTGGGTTGTGTTGGCCATTGAGTGGAAAGCATCCAAATTCTTTTTTGCCCAGAGCACTTTTTTTTAAAAGTTCTCTCACTGACATGTTTTCACATTCCATTCACTGCGTGTACAGCAGCTTTAAAATGCAATTGAGAACGGAAGTAAGGCCCGCTCCTTTTAATGGCAAATCTAACTCATGAATAATTGCAACCATGAATACTTTCTCTAAAATAAACCCTTCACTCAGAGCCTAGCAAGGGGAATCTTTGACTGTAACCCACTTTAGCTAAGTTAAGCTACATGTGCGCTTTCAGGAGCTGACTGGTGGAAGCAGGCTTACCCTGTTCCACCAACATTTGGAGATAAACCTCATTCACCTGTAAATGCCTATGCAAATAAAGCAGCAGTTTCTGCTAATGTACTCTTAATGTGCTCTTCCTCTTTAGCATGATGCCTTAATGCTGTTTTTTGTATATTGTTATGCACAGAAAAAGCAGAGAATATGAGCACTGTATTATTGAGAAGAAACTAACTACAATTTAGATCACACAAATCCATGGATAGGATAATACCATACATCTTTTTTTTTCTGGCCTGTCAGTAACACAGATAACACAGATGTGTGTGTATAGCTGTGCTATCATCATTCATAGCCTTTTTTAAAAAAAATGTTAAATAGTTAAACTAATTTATATGATTACACTGGTCAACAGTGAAAAAAAGGTCTAACTTTTTATAGCTGATCTAGGATAATTTTAATGCGCTAAATCCAA
>JBBPDH010000002.1:7547943-7560851 GCA_037974565.1 Clupeocharax schoutedeni | reverse complement strand
CGAGAACTAAGGTTCATCAGCAAACGCTGGAATCATAAACAGAAAGAAAACCATGAACCGAAACTAACAGAAAACAAACAGAAAACAAGGGACCTGGCTCACGCCAGTCCAGATCATGACAAATACATTTATTTACAGTATTAAAAACGCAGCGCTTTAAGAAGAACAATAGGAAAAACAAGAGAACACTCCAGACGCTCCAAGGTGGAAATTGCGGACGCAGCCAATCAGCACCAAGGACAAATAAATAATGAAATCTGCCTTTTCCACACATGTGCAGTGAAAAATTATTAGTTTGGGTTACAGTTAGGGGATACAGTACTTTTTATTTCAAAGCATGACTGAAAATTTGTTTTTCTTTTAGCCTTTCATTGTGTGAACACCTCTGATAGCATGGTAACTCAGCAGCAGATCAGAAGCTGTATTTTTCTGCATGATAGGTCACTGCTATGCGGACAAATGGGCTCCCCTCCTTCGTTTTACTGTGGTCCCATGCCTAGCTGTGGAGATATAGTTGCAGGCTCATATATCAACCTGCTTGCTGAGGAAAGAGGCAGGTCTCTTAACTGCAGCCTCCAGGGGTTTGTGGCTTCTCTGAAGACTCGCGGACGAAAAGCTGACGATTGCGCCAAAGCCTGCGAGTGTGCTGAGGCCTGCCTCTGGGATCAAAGTGGTCGCTTCATCTTCTTACTGTATCTTTAACAGGGCCCTTGAGACCCTAACAGAGCAGTCAGTGAATAATTGAGGCAGCTCGATAAAGACTAACTTAATTTATTGTTTATTGCCATCTCCACTTCAACCCTGCATTGATTTCTTTTTGTCTGGATGTCGAGCGCTTTCACATTTCCATATGAAATAAGCTGACTGGACAGGCAAGTGAGAGGATTGCTCATGAATCATTTCACTCGTTGCGACTCCTCCAGATTTGTTAACGTTCGTGACCTCAGCCGTGACTAAAAGTCTTGCTTTGCACACATTCTCTTTGTTCTAGACATATTTTAATTAGGCAGCATGACTCACAGGTCCTGAGGCCTGAGGTCTTTTTATAAATGGGAACTTTGCTTAGCACATGATTTGTGGTGTTGGATAATGCATCTGGAAAATAATAACCATCAGAAGTTGCTGGTACTTTGTAATGCACTATTCATTGTACTACATAGAAGTAATCATATAATAATGCAATAGTTATATCTTATGTGTTATGTGTTTTTGCTTTTGGTTTTGCGATTTTTAAAGTGCAAGTGACTATTTGTCATACGTGAACACACCACAGCACACAGTGTGAACAGCACGAAATTTACCCTCTGCATTTAACCCATTCACCAAGTGAAGCAGGGGGCAGCCAGGAACACGGCGCCCGGGGAGCAGTGTCTGGGGACCGTACCTTGCTCAGGGTACCTCAGAGGTGCCTAGCGGTCTTGGGAATCGAACCCGGATTTTCTGGTCGCAGCGCGAATGCCCTTACTACTTGGCCACCAGCTGCCCCACTTTGGACTAGATGCCAATAGCTGGGAAAATTGCAAAATGTAAAGGATTGTTTTTCTTTCCAACAAACAGCAATGTTAGTGTGATGTTGCATTGTTGAATGTATTCTACTTATGAGCACAATTGACTGTTAAGACAGCTGTGTTAATAAATAAGGTTTAGTTAATAAACTTGGATTGGTAGGGCTGAACTAATGTTCTTGCAAATGTAGCTTAAACATGGAGGTTTGAAGCTTATACAAGGCTTCCCATTTGTTTATTTGAAGCTTGGAACAAACATATACATTTGCTTTACTCCAGTAAAAAGCCCTGGCTTAGAGCAGCAGCTGCTACCTTCTGTTTCTGATAGCAGACATAAGACTACTGCTTGTGTTTATAGCCAGTGACTTATCTTGCCTTCTAGAGTGACCTTTTTTCCTTTTTAATTATTTTCACTTTGGATTTTCTAGCTACATTTTACAGATGTTTAGTAACTATAGTACAGAATCAATAGCAGCTTTTGTTAATGCTGGGGATACGTGACGGCTAAGAGTTAAAGCAGGTTGTCTAATCGAGTAATTAAGGCAAGCTATTATAATTTCTCGACTAACATGAGGGTCTTTGCACTCTGTGCATGAATGGCTAAAGTCACATGGGGTCTGTGTGGGCCTGGAATTTGTCCAGCTCTGATCACTGGGTGCTTCTCATTAAGGAGCAAGGCTTTAGCAGAGGTCTGTGATTGGACATTCCGGTGCCCCTGCTCATTACAGGCGCTGAGTGTGAGCGGCAGGGACTGCAGTGTGCTGCTGATAACCTTCTCTAAAAGCAGCATGGCACAAGGCTGACACCACCATTGATTGTTTACAGGCAGAGAGTGTGGCATGGTTCCAGGGATATGGAGCCAGTACAGAGAGGGGAAGAGTCTGGCTACTGCACTGTGAGAGGGTTTGTGATTTTTTTAAATTTGTAAGGCCCCTGTCAAGGCATTGACTCTGAAAGTGTGCTGTGGTATTTGGTACCAAGATGTTAGTAGCACATCCTTTAAGCCCTGTAAGCTGCAAGGTGGTCTTTCCCAAAAGTTTATAGAAAACAACCACCAACAAGACATAAACAAAGTCAAGTTTGCAGCAGGCATTTCTGTGGCCTTTTTGAAAGTGGAGCAATCATGTCTTTCATTTAAAAACTTCTGAATCCCCAGGAGCAACTGGACAAAACTGAAATCTACCAGCAGAAACTTTGTCAAGACAATGGACTTACATTCAAATATTTGCCTAAATATCTAATCATGCAAAGTTGGACTTTTAGATCATAGCACTTCAGACACAGATGCTATACAAGTTAAGCTTTTGGAAATGTGTTCAGTTTCATGTTTTAAACTGTGTCTGAAGAATGTAAACTCAGGCAATTGCTCTATCAGGCGATTATACCTGTTATACACTGTGTGTCCTGGCACTGTTCCATCATAGCCAGCATTAACGTTTTCAGCCATTTCTGCTGCAGTAGCTCTTCTGCCAGATTGTATCAGATGGCTAGCCTTCATTCCCCATGTGCATCTAAAGTGACTTGGCCATCTATAACCCTGTCGCTGGTTCACCAGTAGGACTTCCTTAGAACAATTTTGGTAGGTACTAACCACTGCCACCACCTGGAACACCATATAAGACATGCTCTGAACCAGGTGTCTCTCCCATCACAAAGAAGGGTTCCAGCATTCAGTTGTCATAATTTTATATGATATTAGGCTACATCATTAGACACACCTTCTTTGTATCTACATTCATTTACATTTACGGTATTTATCAGACACTTTTATCCAAAGCGACTCCCATTCCCCAACTACAGGGGGCAGTCTCATTTGGAGCAACTTGGGGTTAAGGGTCTTGCTCTGGGACCCAGGGGTGGTATGCTGAAGGTAGGATTCGAACCCATGACCTCTTGGTCTGGAGGCAAGTACACTACTCACTGAACTACATCCATTTGATTCATTGTACATGTTATTAGTTCTACTGACCAACAAGGAGCAGGTATTATTTTGGGGCTTGGGCATTGTCACTTCAGCTGTAAAAGTGGTAGTGGGATGTTAGAGAGTGTGTGTGTGTGTGTGTGTGTGTGTGTGTGTGTGCGTGCTGCATAGAGTGAATCACACACAGACGTGCTGCTGGCTTTTTTAAACACCTCATTGTCTTTTCTAGACTGAGAATAGTCAACCAAAATATCCAGCAAAGTCAACTGGTAATCAAAAATTGACCGCTGATGAGGTTAAATGTGTATGATAAAGTGG
The DNA here is from genome assembly GCA_037974565.1 of Clupeocharax schoutedeni. Lineage (NCBI taxonomy): Eukaryota > Metazoa > Chordata > Actinopteri > Characiformes > Alestidae > Clupeocharax > Clupeocharax schoutedeni. Next base: position 7,557,107 of record JBBPDH010000002.1, on the reverse strand, counting down.
ACAGTACATTGACTCAGTATTTAAAAACTGAGCAGCGCTCCTGTGTGTGATACACACATACATTCCAGTGCCATGTGAGTGTCACTACTGTGCAGATATTGATGCACCACACAAATAACACCTGCTCACTGGTGGAAATACAGGAGTCCTGATCATTGACTGCTAACAAGTGATGCACATAAACAGATGGACATCTATATGGTAAATGGAATTAAAATGTACAGTCATTGTAAATAATGAAGTGGCTAGTCAGTGTGTATAGCCCTCGACTTTAATATGGAACCAACCGAAAAATCTTGTTTAATTATGAAGGAATGCTATTCAAACAGTTTAATTCTCTTTCAGTGTTTAATGTCTTTCCATCTTGTTGTTTAAGGGTCTGGCCTGCTTTGCTGTTACTTATACCTCTTACTAATAAATGCCTGTGTGACTTTTAGATCAAAAAGAAAGAAAAAAAAACTAACTATAGTTTTCCTCAATGGTGGGATTGTGCTACCCTACCCTTTTCTGATCATTTCACTGTGAATATCTGTGAATATGGTGTCTATGCATAATTGTATGGGTCATGTATTGAGTGTGTGTTGGTATCAGCATGTGCACTGCTTGATATATCCACATGGACATCCAATGTGAGGAGGGAGTGCAAAGTTGGACTTATTGATTGCCAGCCACTTGGGACCCGCAACAACTACCCATGCTCTTATGTGGTCATTAACGAAAAAGCCCACTGCTTGTGTGTGTGGGAGTGTCTCACTTGTAGGGTTGTGTACTGTTTGAAATGTGCAGACGGTTCCATTACCTAATTAATTCAGCAAATCAATATTTTACCAGAAAAAAAGACAAGAGATTAGATGTTTATGTATCGGTGATGAATGACTGGTGATAAGGTTATTGTCGTCAGGGCTGCTGCTATATTTAGAGCTTATTTACAGTTGACCTGCTGGATACAGGTGAAGTGTAGGCCACTAGGGATGTGTTGGTGTCCTATATTGTCTATAAGGAAAAAGTAGGTTGTGTGTAATTTAGCATGGAAGGTTAATTTAGAGGAACTGTGAGATATTTTGGCATGGAGAGTCTCGTTTCAGGAAAAAAGAAACTTGTGAAAGCCCTCAATCTGTCTATCTGATTTATGGTGTTGTATTTGTTTTATAGCTGCTCTTAACTTCTCTTGACACTCAAAGTTTAATTCTATTTGTGTTGGAGTAGAGGAACACATCTTAAACCCCCCAGGTGCTCTCTGCAACTCTTATACACAGTCACAATACAGCTTGTGTTGCACATAAAAAGCGCTGACTGCACACACACACACACACGGACAGGTTTGTTTTTTTAGCCCAAAGAATCCGGACAAGTGTAGTGCACCCATTTCTGATACAAAGCTTCAGTTTACACACATAGCTTGGATAATCTCTGTAGAAAAGCAATTCCAAAAGAATGGGAGCAGCCTGATGGTACCATGCCCAAGGCCAAGTGTCAGCAAGACGGGTATAAACCCCACTGCTTGCATAGTTTTATTGGGTAATAGGTGGAATTAATTACAGCCTGTCAGGTATATGTTGCAGTGGAATGTGGAATGTAGGGGGCTGAACAGAGAGCAGATCTACTGATTTCCACTGGTGAATAAAATGTCATTAATAGCAAAGAGTCCATTAACTCTTTTACCTCTTAAAGTCAAAACAAAAGAGTTGCTACATTTAAATATGTTTATCTCTTTTAAAATGATCTCAATACTGTCATTTTGTTTATTTTGATATGTTAAAACTGATGCCCCAAATTCATACATTTTTGTGGTAACATTTGCTGAAGACCAGTCTTTTCATGACAATTGATATAAACCAGCATAAACATATAGGGTCGGTTTCCCAGACAGGGATTAAGCCTAGTCTTGGACTACCCTTTCCTTTTCAATGAAAATCTTTTTCACAGAACTTCTTAATCCAGGACTAGGCTTAATCCCTGTCCGGGAAACCGACCCATAGAGGGTTATTTTAATAAGCATTGGTTGTTGTAAAGCTAAACCCTAAAAAAAGACTTTAACCTTTTAACACAAAAGTCGACTACAGAGTCGATGCCCCACTAGTCGTGTTCGCAATGCAATTTCTGCCTCTGATGGTCTTATATTGACATGCGTTCCTTGGTTTAACCAAACATTATAGTCCCTTCATAAAAAGGCCAGTAACATTGGCGCAAGGGGAATCTAAACACAAGACCACAACAAGATGAGAGACATTGAGTGTAGATGTGTGTAGATACTTCACTCTAGTCACACAACCAGCACAGAGACCTGCACAACCAAGTCTGTGTTAAAGTACAGTAACAGTACCAGCATTCTGCATCTGAAATGCTGCCGCTAGCTAACATGGCTAACGCTAGCACTGTTCCCACTCTCAGTTGTAACTACAATTTACCAGAACATTCAGGGTATCAACATTTGTTTTGTTTAGTTGTAATTTTGGCTGTTAATGTTACATAGAACTTTAATAAAAGCTCAATGCTGGATGCCTGTTTTCCTCCGTAAAGTGTGTGATGACTTCTTCAAATGACTAGTCAACTTGACGATTTTGCTGATCGAACAATTCTGGAGTCGTTAATGCCCTATATATGTATATACAGAACTACTAATAAGTACAAAGTAGTCACTTTCTCTAGCTGCTTTATTCTCTGCAAATTAGCTCCCTGGGACAGTTGCCAAATACTCAATTTTCTCTACTCTTTACCATAAATGAGAAGAAGCACCATTTTTAGACTCTTGGACTGTGTTTTAGTATCCGCTCTCCCAGACAGTGCACTCAGTGAGAGAGGATTTCAGTGGTTTGTTTAATTCCCTTAATTGGCCATGCACTTTAACCACATGCAGAGAGGCAGATTCATTATATCTCTCTTCACGTCCGCTGGTTTCTGTCGCTTATTTAGCCTTCATTGGCAGAAAGAGTGCATTCGTTCATTTGATGCCATCATTCATTTAGCTGTCAGCCAGAATGCTGTCGCTACATACACTTAATCATTCAGGGCATGTATACGAGTGCCGTGATGTTGCGGGCTGAAGGGGCTGTGGGTAGTTTTGTGAAGCAGCCCCAGCTTCCACACTGATGTATCTCAGGTTTGGGGGGAAAGTTTATGGTGTTTAATCATCTAATGGCAAGTTAGCTCGAGTTGTCCTGATTAAGCATTGTGGGCAGAAATATTGAATCTAGGTGCTGCTGATTCACGGAATTTGGGCAATCATTCAGTTCAGAATGGGCTCGAGGGAAGAGGCGTTTGTTTGCATTAGAATGTGTTTAGTGGAATTGGTCTACAGCCTACCTGGAAGATGTTGACCAGCGGTGCTCCTGATACTTAATGTGTTTGTGCTCTTATAAAAAGGGTACCTGTAAGGGTGTGATGTCATTTTTGGTTCCCTAAAGAACCTTTTAATGAATGGTTAGAACTAGGGCTGCACAATATATGGCAAATTTACCGTCATCGCGATATCAACATGCGCAATACATATTGCGAAAAAATTATACATATCGCGATAAACTGACTGAACTGCAATAAATGGTGTTTTTCCAAAACTCTTCACCCAGTGCCACAGAGAAGGGGGCAAAAAAATCACTGGGCAGTTTCTTCATCTTCTGTGCTACTGTTATAGATTGTTCCTCTTGCAATTTTTTTCTGGCTAAGAACTTACTATTATTTAAATTATGTTTACATTTATTTAAGATTTAAAATTATTTTAAAAATATATTTTTTTCTGCATAAAATAGTCAGCATCTGGAGCCTTTATTACCACAAATCCAAAGGATAAAGGCTAAGTTTTTACTTACTTATTGCATATGATATCGCCATTGCAACACTCAACAACATTATCGCATATCGCATGTTTTCCTAATATCGTGCAGCCCTAGTTAGAACCATTTTTGAGAAGTGTGGGTCGGAAGAACCTTCTTAAAATTTCAGGTGCGTGTATAATATAAAGGTTCTTAGAAGAGTTCGTAAATTGGCAAGGGACTTTGATATACTGTAATGGACTTTATACTTTCGAAAGGCTCTTTAAGCCCTTATATCTCAATTACAAAATGTTTTTAGAAAACTGACTCCCTTTGGTGGCATGCATTTTTAATCCATAAATGAAATCGAGTATAAGGTTGATCAAAGACATTCACTGTGGACCCTTACTGATTGTAGCAGCCGATAGTAATCATGTCATTTATCAAAAAATAATATTAGCCGTCAACACTAGTGGTGTGAACCACTAGTAGTAATGTTGCTTATATATGGTCAATGCATGAGACGTTAATATAACAACGCATCCCCATTTACGCTGAACTGTTGTACTTATTGATATTATATAAATATTGTACATTAATATCATACATACGTTTCCTCTATTGCATGATCTCTCTTTCTATAGTTTACTTTATATGTACACCAATGCATAGCTAACAGTCTTGCTAAGTGTTCTCATGAACATAACAAAAGAAAGCTTGCTAAAATGGGACTATGTGCAAAAGTACAAATGGGTCAGGGACGCCTTCATATTGGAAAGGTTATAACCTGGTCATTACATCAGCTAAAAATCACACTGGCTACATGCACTGTAGTTCTTGTGACAGTGTTTTGAGCTATGATAGCAGTAAGACTGGAATGTGTGGTACAGAGGTGGTAGTAGCCTAGTTCACTTGCCTGTGAACAACAAAGTTGCAAACTCCCACTTTCTACCATTGTGTCCTCGAGTCCAAGAGGACTGTCCCTGTAGCTAGTGATTGTAAGTCGCTCTGGATAAGTGTCTGCTAAATGCCGTAAAATTTTGTCTCATTAGCGACACGTTGCATGTAGGTTAAGGTTGGGTCAGGTTTTATATTCAGTGGCACTGTTCTAGCTTGGTTGGATCAGTCCTCAAAGCCTCGGTTTCAGTTTGGGCTATGGTTTCATGCCCATGCACACATCTACTGTGCACCCATACACATACCCACTTGAAAACATACCTTCCAGCTGGTGTGTAGCCACCTTTACTGTAATGACTGGCCACAGGACATTTGCCAGTTAATGGAACTGGAGAGTGTTCAAGGTCTGAATGGCTCCATGTGGTACCAATGCGCTCCCCTTCGTGCCTTCAACTGAATCTAGGTGGAACATTTAGACACTCTCCCACGCAGCTGAGGTGAATGGGCTCAGATCAACTTCGAGCCTCCTGCTGCATGAGCCTATTGACTCATTCTATCTGCTGATTCTATAACAAGCTATTTCTACTGTTTACATGTCTTAGCTGTTATGAACACAAGTTAAGGGGACAAAGCAGCTTTCTGTCACTCTCTTTCTTGTCCTCACTTATAGCTCCTATCTTGCAGATTGCAAAGAAACAGTTAGTGCAGTTAGCATCAACAGTGAAGTTTATTCTTAATATACCTTCTTCACCACAAACATTCCCAGATTGTTTTGTGACTTTAATGTTATAAACCTTTAGACTTTCTCACACTGCATACTTTACTTTACACATTTCTATTTCACATTTATACTAAGAATCATCCATAGTTTCAAATAATGCTTTCTTTTTTAGCTCTTTTATCTTTAAGAGTGTCGAGCAATCATTCTCTCCTCAAGGCTGGGCCTCAGATTCTATCCTCAGATTTCCGTAAGCTTTCTGTGTTCTGGATGGCTTCATTTGCATTACAATAAGCCTCTTGTAAAAGCATGCTCATTTAGCCCTATTCATTCTCCAGTGAACACACTCCAACACTTAAAAGACCACTGTCATGACTAACATCTGTGGAAGAAGGTAGACTGCTCTAATTGTTTCCTTAAACAGTTATATCTGAATTTCTTGTGTTTGATGCATTAGACTTTAGGGAGCAGGTTTTACAAAAACAAACATGCTTCTGTGTATGTATGTGTGTATGTATATATGTATATATGTTTATACATACAGGTATGTATGAATGTGCATATGTATATTTATACTGCAATTTTACACAAGATTTCTCACTTTAAGGTCTGTCAGAGTGAAGTGTTGAGATTGAACAAAGAATAAAAGTGCTTTTTACTGGTTCCGCTCTTATCTTAAACTTTTAGTTTTGTGTTACTCTTCTAGATCTAACTGCTGTGAGACTGTTGGTGGGAACAGTCCCTTTCTGTCTGGTGTCTGAAACTAATAAGCTGATGAAACTAATAAGTAATGTAAGCTTATACCCCACCATAACAATGTACACTGCTTGCATAAATCATTACACACTTGCCACACACAATGTCAGACATGCATACGTATGGGGCTACATCATACTCTGGCCTCTAGAGTATTAAGGGCAGTGGACTTATAATTTGTGCTTCATGTGCATGAGTGTAAAGGAAAGGTCAATTCATACCACTAGAGGCTACACACACATCAGTACAGGGATACTAAAGAACTGATCATAGGTTGTTCTAATTCCAGTTTTGAACCAATAACGACGTTTACATTTTCCCATGTAGTCCCATGTAGGCAGTTGGTAGCCTAGTGGTTAGAGCATTAGCCCTGCGATCAGAAAGTCCAGGTTCGATTCCCAAGACTGCTAGGCACCACTGCTCCCCGGGCGCCGTGTTCATGGCTGCCCCCTGCTTCACTTGGTGAATGGGTTAAATGCAGAGGAAGTATTTCGTGCTGTTCACACTGTGTGCTGTGGTGTGTTCATGTATGACCGAATGATCACTTTCACTTATCAGTGAATAGTACACTAAAAAAAATTGTGAGACCTGACCGTTACACCAACAAGGACTTTAATGACATTGCATTCAAATACATAGACTTTAATATGGAGTTGGTCCCTGCTTTGCAGCTATAAAAGCTTTCACTCTTCTTGGAAAACTTTCCACAAGATTCTCGAGTGGGAATTTGTGTCCATTCATTCTGTAGAGCATTTATGAGGTCAGACACTGATGTTGGATGAGAAGGTCTGGCTTACAATCTCTGTTCCAGTTCATCCCAAAGGTGTTAGATGGGGTTGAGGTCAGGGCTTTTTGTGGGTCAGTCAAGTTCTTCTGCACAAAACCCATCCAGCCGTGTCTTTATGGACCTCACTTTGTTCACTGGAACACGGTCATGCTGGAATAGAAAAGGTTCTTCCCCAAACTGTGTCCACCAAGTTGGAAGCATTGTTCAAAATATTTTGGTATGCTGAAGCATCAGGATAGTCCTACACTGGGAGTAAAGGAAGCAGGTGTGTCAAAGCATTTTTGTGTGTTTAGCCAGAATATCATGCACCCCTTCTCTGAAGTACTTGAGAGTTCTGGCTTTCATTTACAGGATAGCACCAGGTCTGAGGCTTTAGCCAGTGGCACTATGGATATAACTGTGTCCTGTCCAGTGTGAGTGACACAAACACTCATGCATTCACACTTGGATCAGCAGTCACTCTGTGTCAGTCTCCACAGGCTTGTAGGCCCAGGGCGGCAGGCCCTGTGTTTGTGTGCTCTCGTACAGTATTTTCAATGTCAGCTTTAATTTAGGCTGGCGAGAGGCACCCTTCAGCAGTCCATCCAATAAGCCACTGCTCAGCGCAGCCAAATGATTCAACGGAGACCAGATTCATGTTTTATGAATATGACCATTCGTAAATTACTCTGCTGCAGCTGATCATTGTGGTGGGCTCCTAACCCTTCCTCATTTTTCTGTAGCCCTGGGGTTTTGGCTGCTTTGTATTTCATTGACACTTCATAGTTTAAGGAATGGGGCTACTTTGACTTGCAACTTACCTCGATCCATCTTAACTTACATTGACTTTTGGGATCTTTGGACAGACCTTGGCCCATCTTGACATGCCTCTACAAAAAACAGTGCCCCATGCACTGAATCATCTTAACTTATTTTAATCTACCTCGACCTACCTTAAGTCGTTTGACTTTATTTGGCTTATCTTAACTTACCTTGATTAATCTTGACTTACCGTGATTCATCTTAACTTACCTTGAATGATTGACCTACTTTAATTCATCTTGTCTGAACCCATCTAGCATTTTTAGCTCATTTCAAGTACTTTGTACTAAGGCTACAACTAAGTATTATCTCTGTTATTTATCACATATTAGTATACAATTAAATGGTTACTAACTTTTGCTATATGTGGATCTTTTGTTTTTCTGTCTGTCAGTATGGTGAGTGATGACTGTACTGTTTATCCATGTGTTGTTTCAACTTGAAAAAATGTTGAGCTGTAGCAGATAGATATTAACTGTTTACCTGTTACATCTAGTTGAAAACAGGGACGTACCTGGCCAGGAGTTCGCCCATGTAGCGTGATGGATAAACCCAAGCGTGGACAGACACAATAGGGTTGATAGAATCACGCACTTTGCTCTGTGAACACTCCACACAAGTGTCTGCCAGCTTTCTGTTTATATACCTAGTGACGTGCGTCACATTCGTTTACTTGTGCGCGTCATGTGACTGGTGTGTGTGACATTATCAAACATTCAAAAGCAGGATTCCAGTCTTTCTATGTGAATTTTGTCAATGCTTACACAGTGTGTGTACACTGTGTGTGTGGTTCAGGGCACCTATGGAGGCAGTTGGAGCATGACGTGCCTATAAACTTTCCAGAGGTTTCTAGAAGGAGCTGGCTGGGCGTTACCTAGCAACCATGGGTTACTGCAGGAGTGCTCTGTCAGCTTTATCAATTAAGTGAGAAGAGAGAGATACAACGAGAATGGGAAAGAGAGAGAGAGAGAGACAGATGGAATTGGGCAGAGGGAACATGCCATAAATGGAGGATTCCATCTCTGTGGGAGATGATATTCCCCTTGGACAAGCTCCAGTGAAATCCCTCAAGACCTACTGGAGAGCACCACTGACCTCATCTCCACTGACCTATCCATCCTCTGCCCAGAAATTCCTTCTTTAGTAGGTAGGACGAGCTTTATAGAAAACTGTAGTGCATTTGTAGAGCATTAATACTAGGGATGCATCGATTATTCGGCCCCCGAAAATTTTCGGCTGAAAAAATCCTTTTTCGGTATTGGCCGAAATATTTTTTAACTTAACCGAAAACGGTGATGACGTAAGCAACAACCACAGACTGCACGCATCAGACTGGATTACAGTCAACTTGTCTCTAGTGTGGGCGCATTTAATTTCCTTATATCTAAAAGGGGTTCTCCACTGACTGGTACCAGCTCGGTTTGGTCCAGTTCAGTTCTACTCCCTTCAGTTTGGT
>JBBPDH010000002.1:7536737-7547843 GCA_037974565.1 Clupeocharax schoutedeni | reverse complement strand
CCGCGGGTGTGTTGGAGGTCCGCGGGTGTGTTGGAGGTCCGCGGGTGTGTTGGAGGTCCGCGGGTGTGTTGGAGGTCCGCGGGTGTGTTGGAGGTCTGCGGGCGTGTTGGAGAGCTGTCTTTGATGCCACGGTTCCCAAAGCATACGCGGACAATATATTACCGCGACAAACAGCAGATGGCTCTCTTGAGTCTTTATTCCTGAGCTCGTGATTGGCTTTCTCGTGTGATTTTAATCTAAATGAGAAAATGCCGACTGTTGTGTGGGGTGGGGGGTGGTGGGTCTTGATATTAACTGGCCTCTTCGCTCTTATCTGTGCGTTCATTAGAGCGCGCTTAGCGGACGACCCGGCCACAGGTGAGCCCGAGCGTGCGCTGACAAATACCGGCCGCGAGGCTGTTGATCAGGCACGTGCAACTCGGGATGGGGGCACAAGGTGTGTAAATAAAACAGCAGGTTCTTCTAGTGGTCCAGATTTCTGTTATTGCTTTGTTCTTGACTGAGGTATTCCTTTTAGAAGGAACAGCAAAAATCACTGCAGCTGAAGTATCTTCAATTTTTGTACAGAACAATAACATTATAGGGATTAATGCAACACTGCAAGTGTTAAGTGTTAAAGTTTCAGGACTGCTAGTGTCATCACTGAGGTAGCCTTGAGCAAGGCATCATCCACACACACTGCTCCCCGGGCGCCCCTCATTGGTAGCAGCCCAGTGCTTTACATGGTGAACAGGTTAAACAGAGATAAAGAAGTTCACATTATCAACATTTTGTGTTCACATATGATTGTAAGGGACTATGTTACTTTAATGCAACACTAAGCATGTATTGATGCAACATCAAGTGTTAATGCAACACTGAGAGTTAATTGAATAGTGTAGGTGTTAATGCATTATTGAAGGGGTTTAAATAACTACACAAATTAATACTAGTCTATAGGGGTTGATACCACTCTATATTGATTATTACCATTCTGTAGGTGTCAATACAACAATGGGTCAATACTACTATGTAGGCACTGGGTTAATGCAACTCTGTATGTGTTAACAACATTGTGAGCGTCAGTACAGCACAGTAGGGGTTACATCCACTCTGTAAGGCATACAGCATTTTATGGGTTTACCCAATAAAAGACTGTAGGGGTTATATTATGCTGTGTGTTTAGTTCAATACTATTCGGTTTGATAAGTATCCCTTGACGGATGTTTGGAGAAGTCATTTGACATCTCGTGCGTACAGATTTTTTTTTTTTGCGTTGATATCTAAACAGCTGTGAAAGTGCTGGATCTTATTTTCTGCTCCCAGCACTCAGCCTTGCTGGAGAAAAAAGAAGCCCACTTCTTTTAAGACGCGGCTCCTCTAGTTTTCTTTTTCTCGTTTCTCTCGCGCTTTCTTTTTCTCTGTTTTTTTTTTCTTTCCTCTCACGCCCCCTTCGTTCCGAATCAATCGGAGAGGAGGAGAGAGTTTTTTTAGATGAGTTGTTGGAGATGCATTGAGCTGTGCGTTGAGACGGTGACACTCGTGCCTTCGAAACCCCACCGACCACCCCCCCCCCCTTCCCTCCGAGCGCGCGAGTTACAGATGTAAAATAGTGCTCGTGGTTAGAGGTGGAACCAAACCGCCTCCGCGCGAGTTTTTCCTCCCTTTTCCCGAACGCTTTAATCAACCGAGCGTCTTTTTTTCTTTCACGGCAGAAATCGTTTTGAAAAGCATCAGTCTTTTGAGTATCTGACTTTATTTACGTGTTAACGCGAGGCGGACGGCGGTTTTCACACTCTCCCCCTCCCATCACCTCCCCTCCCCGCCCCCCTTCAGCTGTCATGCGTGCGGAAAGCCGTGCGCTGGCGAATGTAAAGGAGAGGAAACATAATGCAGGTCGTTGCTGAAACACCGGCCGAGTCCAACCATGCACGTTCACGGAGGATTGTTTGAACAAAAGAAAAGAGAAGAAGAAGCAGGAGAGGGAGGAGGAGAAGTGTGTGGACGTTCAGAAAAGGAGAGCTCGATCCCTTCGCTTCGTTCAAACTTGTCTCGGCGCATTCTTCATCACCAGGCGTCACCATCAGCATTCAGGGCTGGAGATGCTAGGGGATGAGTGAGTTCTTGTGGCTCGAGAGGGACACGCTGCTGCAGAACTTGGTGTGATATATGGAAGAAAGGGAGAGACGTGGCGAAGCTCCACCTGAGCGAAGGTAAAGGTTTTTTTTCTGAAGAAGCTGTCACTGTCCGTGGTGCTGAAAACGCCTAAAAGACTCAAACGTGCTGTTGTCTGTGGTGCTGAACCTAATCAGAGGGAAACTTCCACACAGAGGGAGATCACACACTGATGTGGGTGAAGCCAGCGGAGGGCTCATCAGGACTAAAAGAACTAGCAGGGCTCCTAATCCTGTAAGGGATAAATTCACATGCAGGTATGATGACTGAGCCACACCGTGTCAATCACCGAGCAGATGTTTTGGGAAGCGGGGTTGAGCCCTGAGGACAGCATGAATCTGTAACATATGAGCCTGAGCTTTGCGTTAATTATGTCTGCCCAGGCTCTTATATCATCACTACTTGCCGTCTCTGGACGCTGCTCTTGAATAACAACAAGTGAAGCCACAGCCGACTGAGCGAGGGCAGAGCGGACGGACGTAAATATGGGACAGTGACCAAGGACTGAAGAGGGTTGTCGTCTGTGCTCGCCGTGCAGAGTTAAAAACATTCTGGGTGATATATATTTTTTTAAGAGAGAGAGAGAGCAAGAGAGGGAGAGATGGCAGCGGCAATTGCCAGCGGTTTGATCCGGCAAAAGAGACAGGCACGGGAGCAGCATTTAGACAGACCCTCCACAAACAGGAGGAGGAAAAGCCCTAACAAAAACAAAGGTCTTTGCAATGGCAACCTTGTTGACATCTTCTCAAAAGTGCGAATCTTCGGCCTCAGGAAGAGAAGACTACGGAGACAAGGTGTGAGAAGTTCACTGCCCACACTTCCTGCTGTGTTTGTGTGTGTGTGTGTGTGTGTGTATACATATATATATATATATATAATGATATCTTAGTGTTCATATGCTTGGTGTGGTGAAACTGTGTTTGTGTTTATAGTGTCATGGCAAGGCCACCCACAGGCTCATAGTTTGGGGCTTAAACAGAGAACCATTCTGCATCTGCTGTGTCTGAAATGTAATGTAACTGACAGCCTACAGAGAAGTTCCTTGTGATGTTTCCGACAGCATGCAGAACTGTCACAGTGTCTTGGCACAAGCAGTTTGAAGAGTATTAAGCTCATGTGTTCAAATGCATACTCATCAGTAGCCTGTCGACCGAAATTCACTCCCACACAACCTAAAATGTCAATATTACATATTGAAAGCTTCCCTTTCAATGTATTATGTATTATCTTTGTGCCATTGGCCTATGAGACATTTCTGGAAAGCAACGCTGCCATTTAATGTGTGGATGTGACTCTTAAACACTGTTTCATTTTGCTGTGTCCATATGTGTTGTTAATGATGAATCATTGGGAAGCTGAACAGCTGAGCAGCAGGTGTTCAACTTGTTGCAGTGAAGATGCTATCACAGAGAGAGAGAGAAAGAGAGAGAGAGAGAGAGAGAGCGAGAGCTGACAGCATTTAGTGAAATAGGAACCTGGGTGGAAATGTTGATTTCTGCATGAATTTCTCTGATTCCTCTGACAGTCAGGCCCCTATAGATGTAGCCCGGTTTTCTGATAAGGATGAATGCAGGCAAAGAATGTGACCAGCAAAAGTTCTCCTGTGTTTATGGCAGCTGGTTAGGTCTCATCATAGGTTTTGGTTGTTGTTTTAAAAAACAAAACCCAAAACACTAGCATGCCAATACTAGCAGTATTTGGCATTTCAACATTATGAAAATAATCTGTATATCACATTGTGAAACGATTCCTGCTTGAATGGTTAAAATGTGTATACATGCTTGTTTTTATACATAAGTAAATCATTTGTATGTCACTTTGTATGAATGAGTATTGTAAACACTGTATTGTGAGCATTTGCATAGTTTAAAGATATTAAGGGAAGTCAGGCCAGGCAAAACATAAACCCCAGACAGATAGAATTGTAAGTGAGGCCTCTGGTTGCTGTGTGATGTAGCTTGGGGTGTCGCAGGTGTCCAAAGTGGAATTTCGCCAAATAAATAGTGAGTAAAGGATGCAGTTGTTGCCAGGAGATGGTAAAAGTGATGAATTATCGTCCAGAATGGCTCAGCTTCCTTGCACCTGTGACGGCCATTTTATTACAGCTGGCCAGCGCCTCATGGCCGCCCAGCACGCTCTGAATTTTGTCTTGTGGTGCATCAAGGAGCCATGCCATTAAACTGAACCACGCCTGTCTCGCCTCCTAAGAAACTTGATCACACAAGGAGCCTCCAGAGGAACACCCGCCGAAACGGTTGATTTGTCTTGGTTTTTCCGGCTGATAGCTGGTCTGGTGCACAGCTGGGGAGAGAGGCTCTTCTGATTCTTGCTGCATCCTTGCCTGCATTATTTGTGATGGAGGACCCTCTGGGAGTTACCTCATTAATTTCCCATTGCTGTGAGATTTGGAAAATCTTTAGTGAGCGTTTTTCTGAGCTCAGCCGTGAGGACTCACTAGGGGCTGCTTAGAGGGAGCCAGTCTTTTTGCTCCTCTCCTCTCTCTCTCTCTATCTCTCTCTCTCTCGCTCTCTTTGTCTCACATGTAGCCTGTGCACTAAGGAAGACTAATGGTTTGTTTGGTGGGGCTTAATTCAATTGCTGCCACAGGAAGGACATTTCCAGCAAATAAACCTGAGTGCGGCCACCTATCATAAGAAGCACTAAGATGCCTCTGCCATCTTCATTTTTGGCCTGAATGCAGCCGGGGAATGGGAGTCCCCCCTGGAGTGTGGGCAAAGCCTGTGGAGACTTTGTATAGAGCTATTTTGACCTGAGCATATAGGACCCTGCAAGGATACTAATGTAAAGACAGCATATTCAAACATGTCATTGCATTCTTGCAGGAAGTAAACCTGAGCCTAGACTTAAAAACAGTTTTCAATGGTAAAGTACCACTGACAGTACAGTTCAGTCCTGACCCGGCTAATTCCATGCCTGAGAGTTTTTCCAGTCCATCTTATATGGGCTTAAAAAGGATTTCTTAATGCTTCGCTGATTGTCTGGATGCCTCGGTCGCAAGAGCAATATTTGTGGAACCAATTTGCTAAAAATAGCACGGAAGACTCAATCTACATTTAAAGAGTGTGTCTCGCATGAGCCCTCCTCTTCAAGGCTGATTTGGAAGAGCTCCCACCATAAACATTGGGAGCACAGAAGGAGACTTTGCATCAAATTGTCTTAATTTACTCTCTGGACTTCCATGCCAAGTACTTGGCTTGACTAGTCTATTATAAAGATACACTTTTCCTATATGGTACAGTCTCCAAAACCCATTATGTTTTTGGAGACAGAAGCAAGATCACTTCCACGCCAAGGCTGCAGTAATTTGGGAATTTGTCATATACAGCTACAATTCCCACACTAACTAGAGGAAAGCAGGGCACTATCCAAAACTGGCTGAAATGTAATATGGACTTACAGGACGGCTTAAGCAGAACATGCTTTTGGTCATATAATTTTTCTATATGCTCTTTGTTAAGAGATGCTAGATTTGGTGTCTGGGAAGATCCATGTTCAAGTTATTTGGGTGGTACCTTTAACTAGGAAACATAATTGTATGAAATTCCATTGCAATTTTGTTACGTTTAATTTGCACTGTCTCCATGCACACTGCTTTTGCCTTTCCTTTATATTATTTTACTGCTTTGAAATGTTACAAGCATGCCCCTGCTGGCCAAATGAATGCAGCGTACCTGTGTAAACATGAATGCTATACAGCTGAATACTGAAACCATTGTTTTACCATTGAAGGTACATTATTCTTTCTGTCCTAGAGGGGCTAAAATATGCCCCTACTGTTCCATTCTTTTCTGACAGTGTAGCAACCACATCTGCAGGTTTTGACAGCAGTCAGGTGGGGTTTTCCCTAAATTCACCTTCTTGCAAAAGTAACTTTTTTCATTTTAGATGTTTTTCTTGTACTGAGTTGTGTGTAAAAGTCACAGAATTCACATCTTCGAATCACAATGTTACAGCTAAGGAATACATTGACAGAAGGCCAGACCCCCACCCCCCCAAAAATAAAATTTAAGGTTTATCATTAAAATATATTTTTATAAATACATATTTTCTGCATCGATTAACCAAAATCAAACTATTCATAACTATTTTGCTTAATTTTTCTGTTTATAATCATTTTGCAGCCCATTTTCATATTAGTTATCTATTTAGGTTTTTTTTCTGAAAATTGGAGTTGTTTTGAAGTAAATGCGCTTGCATTGATTTAGTAGACTTTAGCGATAAGTAGCTCCACGATCTGTTGTAATAAAATCTCTGTGGGGTAAGGGACTGAAATGTCAGGTTGGGGAATTTCAAATGTCCAGGTCACTGGTATGTAAAATAGGAATCTTGCTGAATACTTTTGAAAACATTTAAATAAGACCATGGTGTTATGTTGTGCCATACTCTACCATACTTCAAATAAAGGTTTAGAAATAAATGTATTGTCTTGAAAAAAAGGTATTGTCACAATTATCCAGCCATGAGTCTGGGGCTGATTTATTTGAACCCAGCTCAGCTCTGAGTGCTGTACTGTGCCCACATCCCACCATTCCTTACACTGTAATTGACATGGATCGGAAGAAAGGCAGGGAGTTGGTGCAGTATGCTAATGCCTTCGAGAGCCCGTGGAACATGCTACCAAACAGCTTCTGATATGAAAGGCCATCATAACCGAGCACGGCTTTCATTTATTTAGCGTCTCCTTTGTGCACCTTCTCACTGTCGCTCTGCGGATTAAAGGAAGGATATTCCTTTGGTTGCCTCCCAGCACTGAACTATGGTACACTTTGTACCTTTTTGTGGGATATACCATTCCTCAGACTCATGAAAACATGATCACTCATGAAAACATGGCTAGTGCTGAGTATGTGTTCTACTTGAAAGTGAGCTCACCATCTTATTGTTGGTGGATGTACGGTCGGTGTTCTTTTGAACAAACAGATGATTCCTGTTAAGCAAAAATATCAATAGCCTTCGGTGCTCCTGTGTGTTTCTAGAGTTCCATTTGAGAGCTTGTGGTGTCTGTTATCCACCCAATATGCTTTTTCTTCTTTTTATTTTATACCGATAATTCGGAATCAAGGAGCCTAATAACTGATATTTGGAAGGAATAACTGTGTGTCAAAATGTCAAATAGTACAAACTCTGACACAAAACTGAGTCAGAGATAGCTCAGGACACACTTGAGTAACACTACTGGTAGTCATGGGCTGAGATTGAGAGTGTGACTGCCTCTGGTAAGTGATGGGCAATTTTTAGTCAGGTGGAGAAATCATTATTATCATTATTAACTAATTTTTATGATCGTCATGTACCTATAACATGCAGAACACCATCTCAACTATAATGCTCAAAATATAGTATAAATTCCAGTTGCACTGACACTGTTTCTCAAGGCCTGAGATGACTGTTCTTTAGAGTATTATTCACAGTTTTTGTAGTTAACTGTACATCCCTGTAACCAAGTGCGTAATTCTGCCATTTTAGTGTAACTGAAAAACTGGTAGGAATGACTCAAATATTTTAAAGTATTCTTTTCTGTATTCAATATTTGGATAGCTTGATCGCAGAGCTTAGAGACAGAGAGGAATCAAAATAGCTAATTGCTAAAACACACATTTTATATAAAACATTGATATATATTGCCAGGTTGCTTGTCTTCCAGAGTTACTGCACTCATGATAGAATTTACAAAGCTAATTTTGGTTACATGGTTAAATGGTGAAGCCTTATGTTGCTTCACGCTTGCCCCCTCATTGGTTCGGCTGTAAAACACAGCTTGTTGAATGAAGAGAGTCAGAAGAGAAGAATTTTTATTTAACACAACACTCTTTGCATTTCCTCATGGAAATGCAGTCTAGTTACTTTATACTTTTACTATTAAAAAGTAATAATGATACCAGTAGTCATGAAGAATGTTGGCTTCGGTTATCAGCCAGGTCAATAGTCAGTCAGCCCATAGATAGTGTGGAGTTAGGCTGACAAGTTTTTGTGACCTTCAGTTGACCAGAGAGACTTTGGCGGAACTTCTCTACTGGCATATATCACGCACTTCTGCAGTCACGTCCCTTTGATGTCAATCCTGTTGCGCTGATAAACAGGGGGCAAAACTTGACAGGCTGTTCCCTAAGGGTGACTTCATAATGGCTCAGTGTGACACAGCTTCTCGTCGGTACATATTGGGTCCAATTATAACATTCAGTGGGATGGAAGACCACCAGAGGAGGTTAGCTTTTAATCTCTCTCCATGCCACGTCTCACTAATATGTTAGATGAATCCTGAATTCACTCCATTACACTTGATTTGAAAGTGGCGTACCTTTGTGCTACTTCTTGCCTTCAGTGTGAGAGAATGCTACACGCTGTGGTGGGCAGAGTTAGCTAAATGAAGAACTGCTCACATGTTGAAACTAATTGATGTTTCCTATAGTGTCATATCTCTACTATCAATGGGCTCCATTGATCAGATACAGCCACATCATGCAACTGGAAGGGGTGGATCCTGTCCTGTATTTGTTCAACACTCTCCTTGCCGCAGTACAGAGACCAATACATTTCCATAGAGGCTTGTATGCATTTAAATAAATCTCATTTGATTACACTTACATAACTGCAGAAATCCCTTTCTCTCCAATGCAAGAAATCCTGTCTGTCGCACGCCCACATTCCGTTATGAACATCTCAACAATCGAGGGCTCTTCTGATTAAACTGAGAAGCAGGAATGTGATATTCAGGCTGTGTTGATACGTTTCGGAGTTTTACCAGAACTACAGCACTCTTCCTTTGTGTCTATGTAGGCTGGAAAAGCCCCTCTCCTTTTCCAGAAGCATCTAAAGTGGGTCAGTCACATCTTGTGGTTAAGTGTGCAGCTGCCGCTGTGTGCAGCGGAGCATGTCCCCCTTCTGTCTGATGATGGCTACCTTCACCTATCTCTCTCTCCCCTCTTTCTCTCTCTCTCTCTCTCTCTCTCTCTCTCTCTCTCTCTCCCCACTCTCTCTTTCTCCCTCTCTCCCCCTCACTCTCTCTGTCTCCCTCTCTCACACATACACTCTCTGTCTTTTCTTTTTTTCTCTCCCCCTCTCTCTTTCTCTCCTCTCTCTCTTCTGTTTCGCTTCTTCTCTTTTCCTCTCCTCTTCTCTCCTCTCCTCTCCTTTCCTCTCCTCTTGATCATCCTCCTCCTCCAGCTATAGTGAATATCAGGAGTAAAGTAACAGAGCTTTGTCTGATTTAAATGCCTCTTTCAGTAGTGCCTAGATTGTCACAACACTTATTGCTGATTTGCAATCACACTCTATTCAGTCCTGTATTGCTATCATTCTACACTTTGCCGCATGTCATAGGCTTCTTAGACTGGTGATGAGATCTTTTATTTTCAGTTCTCCCCTACTCTTGGTTGTTATCAGTCCTGCCCTCAAGAATGACTTTTTGACTGTCTTATCAGTGTTGCATGTGCATTAGCATGAGAATATGTCTTTCAGTGCTTTTAGGCTGGCAATATCAACATATCCATATACATGGATATATATATATATATATACTATACTTAACGTCAATGAGATTAACAGCGTTAAAATATATATATAGCTCAGTGGGTAGAATACTTGCCTCCACACCAAGAGGTCATGGGTTTGAATCCTACCTTCAGACCACCACTGGGTCCCTGAGCAAGACCCTTAACCCCAAGTTGCTCCAGGGAGACTGTCCTCTGTAGTTAGAGAATGAAAGTCGCTTTGGATAAAAGTGTCTGATAAATGCCATAAATGTAAATGTAAATATATAGTACTGTGCAAAGTCTTATGCAGCAAAAACAATTAGACTGAGCTGAAAGAAACATGGTCTTGTTTTTGTCATTAAATATGCTTTCAGTGCATATATATTACACAGTCTTTGACTTTGTACCTACAGATTTTTGTTAGATATTAGTTTAAAAACACTGAACGGATAGGAAATATATGTAAATTTGTTATCATAGCGAAAGTGAAGGAGCATCTTCAAGTTCTTATGGACACCGTTATTATACATCACTCACATGGGAAAAGTTACAGAGCCCTAGCAAAGACCTTAAACATCTCAGCTTCTCTGCAAGAACCACAGAAAGCATGTCTAAAATTTGCACATAAGCACCTGTTTTGAAGCCATGCAGTCTTGTCAGATAAAACAGTATGGCATGTTTGGAGAGAAAGTGTGCATGGTCCAAAGAACACAATAAAGTATGAAGGTGGGAGCATAGTAATATGGGGTTGCTTGGACCAAGGAAGGACAGAAAATGAATGTTTGGGGAAAAAAAAACCACCAAAAAAACAAGGTGCTTGCATGATTCTGCAGTCTCCTGACTAAAAACTCATTAAATGTTTTTGGAATTGGGATCGGGAATCCATCAGAGGGAACCTCATAAACATGAGCAATTGCAGACAGTTTGCCAAGTGCAATGTTCCAATTTTCTTTACAATGCATCAAGAAGCTAATAAGATGTTTCGAAGCTGTAATTGTCAACAACATCTTAATGTTATTGATTTCTGGTGTTTGAAAACATTTTTTTGTGAAAACAACTTGTTTTGAAAACAACTGTTTTGGTTAATGCTCATGAACACACAGGTTTGTTCCTATTGTTAAGTACAAAATCAAAAGACGTGTGTAAATTTGATATATGCATGGGAAATATATATTATTGAACGCCTGAATACTGTCTGAATACCTGCTTTCTCTGCTTTCAGTGTCTCTCTGTATATACAGCTCTGGAAAAAGTGTTGATTACAGCAGTGGGTTTTTTTTTATACTTTTCCTCATTAAATAAGATTTGATTCACTAATCAGTACCTCATAAAGCAGAATGAGTTGTGCTTGTGTCATACTCATTGAGATATAATAAATTGCAGTATTTTTTCTAGAGCAATATATATATATATATATATATATATATATATTAGGGCTGGGAAGTTAACGCGTTAATTA
>JBBPDH010000002.1:7485475-7496601 GCA_037974565.1 Clupeocharax schoutedeni | reverse complement strand
CCGGGCGCCGTGTTCCTGGCTGCCCCCTGCTTCACTTGGTGAATGGGTTAAATGCAGAGGAAGAGTTTCGTGCTGTTGTGTGTTCACGTATGACAAATGGTCACTTTCACTAAAAGATGTCCTGGTAAAATAATGAAATACTAATGGGAATGGGGCAGCACCTCTGGATCTGTGAACTGCGTACAGTTAATTAGAGACTGTGGAAAGACCGAGGTATTGATCAAAGAACAAGAAATATTGGTCCACACTCACTGGAGGATCCCCTGACGCAGCTGGAGGGAAAGCCCCAGCATGTGTCAGCAGAGTGTTGTGGCGTGATCGGCCGAAAGCCTTGGCCTCATATTTCCTCCCGGAATGAAATGACCTTCATATCTCCTCTGTGTGCTCACTCTGTGTCGGATTGGGTGATAAAACAAAGAGATCGCAAGGATTTTCTGGGAACAGTTTCAGGAAGGAATTTGAGACTAGCCACAATACGCATTTTCCCAGAGTAGGTTAATGATGGAATTTGTGGCTTCATGTTCATCAGTTTGGAATTATCCAGAAGGCAGCATGCTGTGGTTGAGCTAAATTGAGCTAGAGTACTGCATTAAATGTTCTCAGTCTCAGTTAAATCTCCACACTTTTGCATGGAAATGATAGTCAACTCCCTCAACACGTGACCAGCATGTGGGTCCGCACACCTAAGCCTGTACCCACACATAATTCGACTGGACTCTTTCACCCCGGCACCCCAATTCATCCAGCCGCCCACCAGCGCACCTCACCTGATTGATTATCGATCCCATCATCTCCCCCCATGACTACTCTTTAAAGAAGCACATCCTCATTTCCATAAGACACCAACAATTCACTTACAAAAGGTTCCATTTTGGCCAGCTCCCCTCTAGATCGCTTCCCATGCTGAAGAATCGGAGGCAATTAGCTGCTTGATTGCATTATTACTTACTTTACAATCCTCTGAGGTGGTGCCCTAGGTGCTCTAACCAGTGCCAACTGCACTCACAAAAACAAGCTGACATAGGAATGAACAATTCTGATTTGTTTTCTCTTCGCGACTGGTAAAGTAGCTTGACTTGTTTGTGCTATATGTGAATGAAGACCAGCATTTCAAACAGAATCATCCCACTTCTGCTGCTGTTGCATGCTTTGAAAGTTTCTCTCAAATGGTAACAAATAGTAACACTTTATTAAAAGGTTACTTACAAAGGCACTTAATGACACATAAAGTAGGAATAGTAAAGAAAATCAGTCTCACTGAGTTTCTGTATTTTGTAGATTCACCTTTTGCTTTAATACCGACCTTGAGTCTGCTGAGATACTTCCATCAGTGTTGCTCATCTAGAATGTGGAATATTTGGCCTCTCTTCTTTAAATGGATTTTCAATAGGATTTAAATCTGGGCTCTGACTTGGCCACACAAGGACAATCACTCTTTTTTTTCTTTCAGCCAGTGTGTGGCCAGTTTTGCTGTATGCTTTGATTCATTGTCATGTTGGAGGTGAATTTTCTTTCCATTGACAGCTTACAGGCACAGGGCAGCAGGATGTCCTTTAGAATTTGACAATATTTTGCCCCTTCCTCCTGTCCTGACCAGTGCCCCTGTCCCTGTTACAGAGAAACCCCTCACAACAGGATGTTACCACTTCTATGCTTTACTCTAAGTATGGTGTTATTTGTATAGTAGACTTTATTGGCTGTCCACCAGATGTGTCGTTTTTTCTGATCTCACTATTTTCTACTTCACCTTCAAGGTCGAAGTAAAGCCCTCCCATACAAGCCATAATTGTGACATTATTGTCATTTGCATACAGTGACCACTCGTTGCCAAAAATCCCTGTAACTGCTCAGGCTACAGGTAAGCCACCTGTAACTGCTCTCTGATCAGTTTCCTCCTCGCTCTTCGATCCAGTTTGGAGGGACAGCCTGATCCAGGGAGGGTCCTAGTAGTACCAAACACTTTACTTTTCACTTTACTTTTACTTTGCTCTTAGGGAATTGACAAAGCTTTTTTTGTACCCATCTGCTGTGCCGGTCCATTACATTATCCCTGAGATCTTGGGACAGTGCCTTGCCAGCCATAGTTGCTTGTTTACTTTCAGTTCTAATGTCAATCATTGCAATAGCAGTTTTTATGCTGAACTTATAAAAAAAAAAACTATTACAACTGATCACAGATAAAAGCCAAAAAGTTTTTTTCTGGACAAATTATGCCTGTAATCACTATATGACGTATGTTTTCTGAAATAAATAGCATTATACTGAGTTTAAAGCCTTTAAACGTTTAGAACACTGTTAAGAAGCATCGTACTACTGTACTACATTCAGTAGTGTAGATATTGTTCATTTGGACTGATATTTTGTGTTGTTAACTATACCTCTGTGTTAAAAGTTTCTAACAGATGCTTCGTAACAGTATTATAATCGGAACATTTTAATTTAAGGTTAAAAACTGTCTGCATAATGGCATTGACTTTATGAAGCATCTTTTGCTACAGTTTGCATACTGATGTAAACTACTCATAAATGCTCAAGTTTTGCATACCTTATGAGGGCAAAATTCAGCAAAATTCTTAATCAATTAGCTAACTAATTTGACCTTCATATTTTAATTGAAGCAGTTTTGCAGTTGCTCAAAGGCATAATGTCAGGAACAGCTGCTATTAAGTCATTGACCTCTTGGTTCTTGGCCAAGTTCAATGAGCACTGATCTGCCACCTCAAGACTGGTGAAGGTCATTCTGGCTAACAGTGCCCAGCAGTGCTAAGGAAAGCCAGTGGTTATGTACCAGCCATGAAAGGACCCTGGCAACATTAAGACCTCCTTTAAATCGTGTGTAGTCATCACAGATGCGACGTTAGGACTTCATGGTCTAGTGCTCATATATAACCTTATATCATATGTGTTGTAATTCTGCCAGACACTATGCTGTTCTTAAACTCCCAGGACACATTGTGCACAATGGCCATTGTCTTCCGCTAGACCCGTAAAATAGTATACTATCCTATCTGTAAAGAGGTATGCATTAATGTTACTCTTTGTAGCAACGCTACAGCTATTTTTGGATAATATGGAAATTAATCTTCAAATAAAATTCAAATAAAATCTTTCAGAGGCACTGCCGTTGAATCACTGACCGCAGGATAATGTGATAAGATGTAATTAGTGGAAACTGGAACATTCTGATGACACTAATTCATGTACAGGCTTATTAACTGCTGTACCGGACTTGCTGGACCTGTAATTAGCTTAGCATCTGTTCTTTTTTTCTGTTGATGGTAAGTAGGTGGTGTGTGCGTGTGTGTGTGTGTGTGTGTGGTGACAGACTCTATTTTTTGTATCTTTTATTTTCTTTTATGTTTTGCATGAATAACATAGCCTAATTTTAGGTAAGATTATGGCAATGCCGCTGTCAGTCAAACAGCAAGCATGCAAATAAAATCAAAAACATACATTCAACAGTGAACGTATTGTTTAATCACTAGGTCATGATATGTTTATCAAAACACTGTAATGTTTTGTTAAGCGGATCTCTTTTAGAACATTCAAATGCAACAGCTGTGGCTAAAATCCCCTGGTCATAACCGTGCTTGCTGCAAAATGAATATTAGAATGGGCTGTTATGCCCTTCTGCTTCTGTATTCACTACCTGGTGAATGTTCATGTACCACTTCACCTTCCACAGTTAAAAGATGATCATTTTGTGCACCAGCTTTTCTTGTTCAAAAGCAAAGGCATCACTGCATCACAGTTTTGCTCTGCAGTTTCTCTCTCACTATGTATTTCGCTGTCTCTTTTTTGCAGAAATGTATTAGAGAAACTGATTGGTTGATTGTTGTAACCCAGCCAAGTGACAAAAGTCAGTCATGAAAATCTCAACCATCCAGTCAACAATTTTCTCTTTCAACCATCCATTAAATCATGTAGTAAAAAAATCCTTTTTATTTTGTTGATCTAGTGAAATAATATGCAGCATTTTGCCGTTTGATTGATTGCTTTACTTGCTTTGCAAATTTGAGGTGCTTGCAATCATTGTGACTGAGTTTCAAATGATCTGCATGAAGCTTAACGTTTTCACACCTCTATCTTGTTTGGCGTGGGTCTAGTAAACATTTTCTTTAGTTTAATCTGTTTTGGTAAGTGTGAACACTGCACCTGTGTTCAGTAGGACATTCAATAACTGAATTATGCCTGTTTTAAAATATAGTTTTAATTTAAAGACAGGCATATTGTTCCTATAACTGCTACTGCTAATGACCAATGAGTGACAGCAAAACCATTTGATTTTGGCACATGGACCACAGAACATGTTCTTTATAGCCTGGCACAGGCTTTGGTACCATGATATGTTCAGTGAAGGGGATGCAGTAAACTAGTTGATCATATGTAAGCAGACTATCCCTTATTTGATGCATTTTTGCACCTTTTTTTGCACTTTTGTGTTTACTCATTGTTCTCTTGGAAATATGATGGTTGCATATTTTATGTTTAAAAATTCAAGCATTTGACTGGCACAAGCAATTATAATAGTAATTCTTTTTAAGAAGATAACCTGTCATTGAAAATTCGGATATTTTGTGTGCGCCCTCTTGAGAGTGCTGTTTGTGTTGTATTGGTCTCTTTCCTGTTTTTCTTTCCTGTATTGTTTACTCTTTCTCTTTCTACCGACTGATAATGTTGATTCAACATGCTCAATCTGCCAAAAAGCATTGGCCAGGACCTACTAGTGCCAATAGCTCTACCATCTCTCACCAACGGACCAAAAAAGTTTCTGCCAGTCAGCTTGGTGTGTCCCAGGCCTTTATATAAAGGAGCTTCTTCCAATCTGTAATGCCAAACACTGAAGCCAGTTAGATGCACCACATAGTTACCATGGTGATTGTAACACAGAAAGAAAAAATCCACTGTTGAGACAGAAAATATTGGTTAGGTTGAGCTAACCAGTAGGTTGAGGTCCTTGATCTAATCTTAGTGTTGATATAACTGTCTTTTGTTTCTCAGGGTTACAGATGGCAAGACATGGCAAATAAATGCCAAATATTTCCCAAAACAACCCACTGTAGTTGTTTGTGAATTGTAGACAACCCGATCAAGATCATTGCATGTCCCTCACTCTGCAACCCTCTGTGTGTCTCTCCTGTGGCAGTTTTGCAAACTTTTCTGCCACTACTTGAAACCAAGAGGAAACCAAGTCTGTTACCAAAGAGTCGGAAATTCATTTGCATCAGTCCGACACTCTTGTCTCTCCTGTCTTATGAAACATCCCACCTGATGGGGCCTGCTGGGGTCACATTTCAGTGCTGACTTCTGTTGTATGCCACTATTGCTCTTGTAAAATTGTGCAACTAATTTCAGTGGGTGTAGTAGGTAATTAGAGCGAGGAAGCACACGGACCGTCAAGGGAAGAAAACACTGCATTTATTCATGACTGTCACACTTTTGTGATGCGCTTATCTCTGCCTTGAGACGACATGAGGGTAGTCAGACACCGCTGGCAAAGTGCCATAAGAAAGCTCTGCTGGAAGGGAATGTCTCTTTAAGCACAAACTAATAATGTGAGTCTTGCATTTTGCAGGAGAACTTTTGCGAAGTAGAGGAGGTTGTAACACAAATGTGTGAAATCATCCAAACTCCAAACTAGCATCACCATCCAGCCAGGATTTTCACTGACTTTGCCCATGGACAAAATTTCCCAGACTGTTATCGTTTTTTTTATCAAATGTAACCCCCTTTTACAGTAGCCATGAAATACAATTTACACCGTTCAGGCAATTATTGTTGGCTATCCTTATGTTATAGGGCTTAAAGCTTTTTTGGCCTTCATCAATACACAGTTCATGTGTGAACCAAGGTAAACTGTGCTTCGTATAAATATTTTCCCCAATATGAAGCTCATAACCTCATTAAAATATGCTGTAGACAGATAACAATAGACTTGTTTGTTTGTTGCTATGATACCATAGACATAACCAGTGCTATTACACTTTCTAGTAGTTCCATAGCTTGAATCTATAAAAAATCATCTTTTCTAGGACGCAGTTTAAAAGCTTTTTCTGTGTACTAACATAAATATATTCTGTTTCTGTGCCATGAAGCAAGTTAACACGCGCACAGACACACAGACAGACATGCCCGCCCCTGTACAGCACAAACAAGAGAAAACAACATCTGTTGGTGTAATAGGGAGAAGTTTGAAGAGGCCAAGCTGGCAGGCCAGGGAACAAGCTGGCAGGGCAGCGAGGTGCTGATTCAGAAAGACAAGGTTATGTTTTCCATAGCTCCCATATAAAAGCAGACGACAGTTTAATCACATTATGGTTAAAGTGGGTCACAGTCATCAGTGACTAACGCAGAACACATCCCTTCTCCTCTAAACCACAGGGCCTCGCTTAGAACACCGACCTCCGCACCACACAAACGTCCCAAAACAGGGCCGTCTTTTGTTGCTATGGTTTTTGTTTCTGGCTGAACAGCAGAAAATGCACTCCAGGTGCATTACTGGAGGATGTTCTGTCATTGTCGGACATTCTGTATGCTTAAATGTCAAATGTTTGTAAATCTGGAACTGTGAGAACTGTCATGCATGCACTTGAAATAAGTTGTCTTATTAATACAATGTTTTTTTGATTTTTGATTTTATTCAAAAATAAAGTTTACAGTGTAGAATATAGTATTATAAAGCAAAACGTGTTTTTAGGAATATAAAAATGATAATTGATTTTAAATGATCAACTGTAATTCATTCATTCATTATGAAATCATTTGTGACTCAGTTCATTCTGGTAGATGTTGTATTATATCCTGTTACTTCCCACCTATGAAGTTGCACAAGGCAAGCATGTGTCTGCAGAAAGCACCACAGGATATTGTGGACATCTATTGTGATTGATGTGAGGATTTAAGTTTTAATTTCAGGTTAAACAACAGGTAGATTAGAGGCAATAGCATGTTTTTGAGTCTTGTGCCATCCCGCATTTCCTCACATTTTGCTTCCAAAGAGACAGACTTTCTTGTATTTTTTAGGCTTCGGTCCTGAAGGGCTTGGCCCCCGTTTTCAGTCCTAGTCTGTGTTTTGCTTGTTTAGCTGCACCTGTGTATGGATCATTCAAGCATAACAAAGTCATCTAATTTAAGGCCTGAAGAAGTGACGAAACAGGTGCAGAGGATTCTAGCTGTTCAGGCCGGTGTTCAGTATACAGGAGGTGCTGAATACTGAGGAATAGTGACATTTTTTGATCCAGGCATCTTATATCTTTAGGTACTTTGCAGCCTGTTGCAGTAAAACTCTTGATCTATTCATTATGCCGAAGATAAGACAGTATGACAAGAATAAAATAGTTATTTTGAACCAACCAAGTGATTCAAATGAAAACATAAAGAAATGAAGAGTGGCTAAAGACAAATATATATGTTGGGTGAGGTGGTCAAATTTGAAATGTTAACAGCTTGCTTTCTGATATCACAAAAATAATAAGGTAGCATGTTTGTGAGCCTTGATTGTATTAAAACCACAAAAATGTTCTACAGGCTGCCACAAACTTTATTTGCTAGAAGTATTTTATACATTTGTCTGTATTCATATTGTGCGTATAAAAATCTGCTAAACCGGTATACTACGAGAAACATTAATCCACATTGATTGAGCGGTGATTCTACACTGGTGAGCAGTGTGTGTATTTCAGCGAAGGAAATGAATGGAACTAGTGGCATATCTAGATGTTTTTGTCCGATAGGGTGGCATGCAACGGTGTTTCTGCATGCACCCTTGACGAGATTAAAGGTGAGATATGCTATCGGCTGCGCCCGTTTATCAGAGGACTTGTTGGACTGGTGGTGTCGGCATATCTCTGAGGCCCAGATGGCCGTGTGCAGAGACGTGGAGCTCCTCCACAGCTGAGCAACACAGACGCCTGGCCATGAACGCTGCATTCATGCCATGTTTCATCCACTCGGGCAGACAGGGAGAGACTAGCAACTGTTTGGGATTCCACTGCTGTCTTCTTCCTCACACACATACACACACACAAATCCCAAAACAATGAGGCTGTCAGAGCTGTCAGAAGTGTGTGTGTGTGTGTGTGTGTGTGTGTGTGTGTGCGCGCGTGTACGTGTGTGTATGTGTGTGAGAGAGAGAGAAAGAAATGTCTGACATAAATGTGTGTGCCTCCCCATAAAGACTGAGGATATTTCTCTTGAAACATAGATGGACTTCATGTAATGCCCTTCCACTGTCTGACCTACAAAGTGGACTTCCCACAAGTGCAGCAGACACAAAATGCACTCCAGTGGAACTGGAGTAAAGCTTAATAACAGTGCACAAACAATCTGGTGTTAAATTGTCGCCCTCTCTCAAATAGTATTTTGGATTAGGACATGTTTGTGGTTTTGTAGAAGACAGACTGCATATTTTAATTCCAGGAGTTCACCAATATATAATTTTTGGAGTAACAACAATAATATTGCCCCACTTGTAATTGCTTGTTATTTTTTAATTTTACTCTAAAAGTGTACATTTTTATTACTTTCGGAAACCGAAAGCATATTACAAGTTTTGCAGGTATTGCAAAGTATAGCAGAGCATACTTTTGAGACCGTCTCAAAGTACATTTGAATGTATTAATTTATTTTTCATGAATTAAACCAGTTTAGGTGTTTTATATAAAATTATTAAATCTAATTGTTACCACATGGCACCAGCTGTCTGCAGTGCATCCGATAGGAGTGAATGAATCCTCTGACCTAGCTGCTTTTTTTTTACACAATTTTACACCAGAATTGCTTTTATTAGTATAATTTATTATGTGTTACTTTCTTTTTCATAGGATGTATGCATATGTGGCTGCCCCCCAACAACAACAACAGATCATTTTAATTTAGAAAAATTATTAACACGTTCATACGCATTTCATAATGTCATGCTGCTTAAACCAAGGAGTTTCTGCTATAGTCTATATTAGTAGGAGTCTAGTTAGTGCATCTTTATTGGTATAGCAGTTTTGCATTAGGTCTGGATGAATCTGCAGTTTTTTCTGATCTTTTATAAGATAGTTAGTGGTCTGACAAAGCATGCCTCAGAGTGCACATGGGGTGCTAGATTATTGGGTCTAATTTCAATATCAGACAAATAATAATCAAATTTCCCAGTTGGCAGTGATCTATATTTGTGCCTCTATACAATTCTCATGTACATCTTTGTGTTATTTCAGAACACAGAGTTTCCACCGTGCCTTGAATGCCAACAGTCTCCTTAGTCATAAACAAGGCCAATTTCCTCCCTTGTTTGATGGCAGTCCCATTAAAATGGTCTCATGCTAATAAACAAGTCAAACATGCAGACCTGCTGTTGAGTGGCAGTAAACAAAGCAGTGGCCCTCCAAAGGGAGCCATAACTCCTGCATATGTCAATCTTTCAGTGTTAACCATAGATCCCAATTACGCCTCATCACACAGGCCTATTTGTAAAAGCAGGAGGAGGCCAATGAGCTGACTGCGCCCCTGCACCATTTGATTTAATGGGCAGCATCATTAATCTGAGTACCTGAAACAGCTGTGGCTGCAGCCTGGCCTGTGCAGCTTGGCTGGCCACGGTGCAAACATGCTGCAGACACACCCTTGCCTCTGCTTGCTTAGCTGGGCTCTAAGTGTTGGAGGGTATGGCTTGTGCTTTTGTGCTGGTCTGAGATCAATTGTTAGTAAGGGTTGAGTATAGAATTTGTGTAAGTCCAGCTGGTGCTAGTCTGACCAATGTCATGCATATTACTGCGGTAAACACTCTAGCTTTGGTCAGAAATATACTAACTGAACTTTTCCTTATATTTTACCTCTTTCCCCACATAAAATTATGTCATTGTGTAGTTTCATGCACCAGATAAGATAAGATAAAATAAGATATGACAAACCTTCATTAGTCCCACAAGAGGGAAAATTGCAACCCCACTGAGATGGATTGCAGGTTTATTTGTAAACCTGGACTGCAGACGGAATGGTACAGAGGGATTATATTGAAACATAAGCATATTTTTTATAATATTTTTTATGCTTTAGGTCTAAGGAAACATTAATTTTGTGGGCCCTTTAACACAGTGCCCAACTGAGGACAATTGGGAAGTGTTACGTGTTAAGTAGTTTTCTAGACAGAGGACCCCATGGCTACTAATAGCTCCTCATACGTAGCCCCGTGTGTGATCTGTGTGCTGTACATTAACATTGAATTTCATTAACGGAAGCCCCTGTATAAGGGCGAGATCCAAAAGCCCATTGCCTTTTGGAGAGAGGCTTTATCCCACTGTAGGTCACACAGTAAAGCCCTAGTTAAGGTTAATGCATGCTTTTAATTACACTGATTCACATGAGTATAATCTCCCCCTGGACAGCGGCTAAGCGCATCCTGTCTATGAGCATAAACTATGTGAAAGCTTCGTAAAAAGCTCTCTTAATTCATTGGAAGCCACCATATCACCAAATGTCAAAGTGTGCTAACAGACAAGGTCAAATAAAAAACGTGCCAATCCTTTTTCGTCCTTCATTTGCTTTTGATGAGAAACCAGCCCTTTGCCCCACCCCCTCCTCTGAGTTTGGTCATGCAAGTCATGCATGGTAAGAGCTGCTAGCACAGCCCACAAGACCCTTGATATTTCAAAGATTTTGCAGAGATGTCATTCTGACTGTGCTTCAGTAATTGTGGGCGTTTGGCAAGCAGGGCTCCTCTCAGACCTGCTGCTTCTGCTGTAGATGGATGACTGAAATTCCCTTCCTGCTGTGCTCGGCGGTTGTCCTCTCTGAGTGCCCGGCACACCGCCGAAAGGCTGTGATGGCCTGCTCAAGATTGCACAACAGCCCTATTGGAAACAGCAAAGCAATATGAGGCCTCCTCTCCCAGCCACTGACTGGAGATCAGCCGCTTAGTCATGTTATTCAAACGGCTCCCGTGCTGCCAGGAGAATTGTGATAGCACAAAATATAAGGGGGTTGAAAAACATTCTGTGTTTGGAAAGCTTTGAGGGATATTGGGTGAAAGAAAGAGGCTTCGGGACTTTTTATCTATCCATTGGATGGATGGATGGATGGATGGATTGATGGATGGATGGATGGATGGATGGATGGATGGATGGATGGATGGATGGATG
>JBBPDH010000002.1:7457455-7468275 GCA_037974565.1 Clupeocharax schoutedeni | reverse complement strand
TTACCATCCCACTAGCAGGAGTCAATTTTGACATTTCATTTACACATGACACATGAGAGGTGTGTGATTTGGCCTAATTATTATGTTTTGGGAATGTTTTTTGTCCTTATGTTTTGCTTTTCTGACTGTAACTGTACAGCATCCTTGAGCTTGGGAAAGGCGCTATATAAAAAATCAACTAATTATTACATGAAACGTAGCATTGGTATTGTGACGACCGGTGAGAAGAAGCAGACAGCAGGCTGGTAAATCTAGTTCTTTTTCTTTTTCTTTTTCCGCTCTCTCCAAAAGCACATACACCATACGCATTCTCAATTCCGACTACTCACTAGATCCACCCCTCCCCTTATATACACCTCCCAAAAACCCGAAAGTTGCTATGGCGACGGGCCCAACGCGGGGCCCGCCGTCCCCAAGCTCAACCCAAATAGCCTGCCAAACACACACCCACCTTCCGTGCCACCCACGTGATCCTCCTGCCCGCCACAGTATTTAGTTAATGTCTAAATGTCTTATTTCCTTAATTAAGTACCTTAAATTCTGAGGTTTGACTAAAACGAACTATTTATTTTGATCAAAAAACTCGACCTTCTACACATTGCGTGACACCAAGTCTAAATGAAACAGGACCACTTATAGTCTCTCTTTAATAAAACATGTAGTCAGAGATAATAATAAATACAAAATAAATTCTGTCCCATATATGTCACATGTTTAGATGCTGACAGCTACTAGTGAGTATGATGACACAATTATTAGCCAAAAGTAACAGTGAAAATGAACAAAGTGACGAGAGGTTGAGCAGTGACTGCAGCAGGTTAACTAACAGGCAGAGCAAGGTAACAGCAAAATGTTATGAAAAATATTATGAATGTAGTTCTTTACCATGTATATTAACTTTTCAAAGACCATATGCATGTGTAATAATATTTATGTAGGCCACTGTCTGTAGGTGTTCAAAAGGTTCATGAACACAGTAACAGAGCGCTTTAACCATGTTTCTTGATCAAACACAACACGGAATGAATGCAGTCTTTAAAGAGTATTTTTTCAGAGTTGCTCAACTTTAAAATGGACATGGTATTGTCCATCCACTCTGAAGGCAAATGTAAAGGTCCTAAAAGTCTCTGAATGTGTTTCCAGCAAGAAATATATATCCAGTGGAAGTGTGGGAATTTGTGTTTTAACCTTGAGCTGAAAAGATTACACAAATGCAACAGTGCATTAATGAAGCAGAGAAGTTGAGGATGCCATTGTATGTATGTGGACTAGGGATGTACAATTGGATCTGGGTTTTTGAAGCAGTAAATGTACGTACACTATGTAAACTACACTCAGCACTGTGAGTCAAGGTGAGGGAGGACATGTGAGTTTTGTATGCATGGATATCACATTATCTCTGAAGAGACTGGTCATGTTTCCTGCTGAAATCAGATGTCCTTAGACTGTGTGTAAAGAGGCCCCTTATAGTCGCATGAACCCCTCGACCTTCTAATCTCAGGGTGAACTCTCTAACCACTAGGTCACCGGCTGCTTCTGTCTGAGCCCTGCAGACAGTTTTCATCGTTCAAGGAACAGGACCGTCATGGGCTGAGTTTGACTGAGCATCATACACTAAAGTTCTCCACCATCTATGGCCAGGATCTTTTTAGCATCTTTAGCCAAACCGAGCCAATGCTGAAAAATGAGTGGTACGTCTGACTATCACCTATTTGTCTCCTGTGAAAATCTGCACTCAGATCCACTGCAAAGGCTACAGCTGACAGCCTTCTATAGAAAAAAGGCTCTACATTGCAGGACCTCCGGAGTAAATATTGTATTGTTTTAATGTTTTCTAAGATTTTGATGTCTGTGTTTTAGCTAAACCTGGTGTATGAAAATAAAGCTTGGTGCTGGGTTAGTGCAAAGTGAATAAAGGTACATTAAATACATTAAATGCATCCGTCTTTTATATAGCCCACTATCTCATTATATGTGCTTTATGGGAGTAAAATAGAGTAAAATAAAATAAAAAAATAGTAGAAATAAAATAATACACAGAAAATCGAAAATGTGCATATATTTGTGTATATATGTGTATATATAAAAGACTGTATATAAAACATATATCTAAAAGTTTATATCTACACTACAAGTTTGTATGCCGTTGTGTATTGTAGTGTAGTGTATTGTTATTGGCTCCCTGTGTCCCCCTATATTATTTTTATAGCATTATATTTTTAAGTGAAGTATTTGTGAACTTATATTTATAAACATATAGGTTAACCTGTAATCCCCTCCCCCACCTCCGTTGTGTTCTATGTTGCACCTATGGTCCAGGAGGACGATATTTCGTCTCACTGTGTGCTATGTATATAGCTGAGGTGACAATAAAACTCTACTACTACTACTACTAATTACTAAGAGAAGACTGAACGTAGTACGTTAGTACTATATAAGGACTGGGTGTTGTGAGACTTTGTGTAATCTTGATGATTTCTGGTGTACAGAGTGTTATCTAATATTCTTTATGCCTTGATCTTTCTTTGATCTATACCTTTTGCCTTGCCTCTGACATTCCTGATCACGTTTTTTTTTTTCACTTTAATCCTTGTCTATACAGCGTGTGAGCTGCATGTGGCCTCAGTGCTGCCACAAGCAGTCCTGGGATGCAAACTCATGACCTTCTGACCACTGGGGCAACTCCCTAACCACCAGCTACCCCTGAGGAGGGTGTTCTTTTTGTGTGCCCTCTTATGACTGCTGTTTGCCTGCGTTCTTGCTTTCATTTCTTTGTGCTGTGGGTCAGGTCAGACTTGGACAGAATGGTCTCATGGTACATTTGAGTTTGGTATAAAAGCCCTATCCTGTATTTTGCAGCTAATTTCCTTGAGCAATAATCTTCTATTATAAAACTCACTTATAATAGAATCCAGTGGGCAGTATCTGAAACACATTTTCCCATTGACCATTATTATAAGCATATAACTGTGTCTTAAATAAGTGTAAACACAAGTATGTTTCACATTTATATGTGTCAGTTAATATTTGGCATATATCTTAAACTCCTAATGACCATTGTCCTTTCTTTCTCTTTTCCTCTTGCAGGAACTCTTTACGGCGGAATGCAAGTTTAAAGAGTCTGTATTTGAGAACTACTACGTGATCTACTCATCCATGTTGTACAGACAGCAGGAGTCAGGGAGAGCCTGGTTTCTGGGCCTCAATAAAGAGGGCCAGGCCATGAAGGGCAACCGTGTGAAGAAAACCAAACCAGCTGCTCACTTCCTGCCCAAGCCATTAGAAGGTAATGGCTGCTCCGGGTCCTGTGCTGAACTCAGGGGAGCGCGTGCTTTCAGTTCACTCATACACTGTGGAATCATAATGAGGCGCATTAGCTCAGAGGAGGCAATACTTTTACTTAATGTTCTTTAAACAATGAAGGTGTTTCGGGTCAGTGGAATAGGTTAGATAGTTGGGATTCATCTCAGATGTTTAATCTATGTGTGAATTTTGCAGGAGATTTTTTATACAAAATTATTCTACTACTGTCTCTTATGGTGAGATTTACTGAGATACATCATGGAGCATGCGCAATAGAGAGTAATGTTTACTAAAAACATATTTGGGGCAATGGTGACTAATGTTTAGAGGGCAGCAGTGAGTGATGTTTGTTTAGTTGATGTTTGGTAATAACTAGACATGGCACAATGCTATTTTAAATGTCCAATACTGATATTGCTGATACGATACAAATTTGGTACTCGCTGAGTCTTTTTTTTTAAACAGAAAACAAAAAAATAATGCTTTAAAAAATGTCCGGATACATTTAGTATGCCTTAACACAAATACAGATCAAGAGGTCATGGGTTCAAATCCTACCTTCAGCACCACCACTGGGTTACTGCGCAAGAGCCTTAACCCCAAGTTGTTCCAGGGAGACTGACCCTGTTGTAAGGGAATGGAAGTCGCTTTGGATAAAAGCGTTTGGTAAATGTAAAAACAGCTTAACAACTTTAGAGATTTCATTTTTTCATCATTTAGTGCAATTCTTACACAATTTTTACATATTTAGAGCTAAATGTGTTAAAAATTTATATATAAATGTAGCACTTTTACAAACTATGACATATGCTTATTGGCCATGCCCCGTGATTTCAGTTGGCTGTTACTTAGCAGGGGGCTGGCCTGCGTGCTGTGATATGCCCTCACCAACTTGGAGGATTTGCCTTAAATGATCTTAAATGTAAATGTTAAAAATGAAAAACTCGCACTTTAAATGTGAAAATTCACAGTTAGATAGAGATCAGTGAGACCTTTCCAACGACCCCTAGTTTGTCATATTATCCCCGTAATGGGACACCCAAGTGAGGTGAACAATATAACTCTCCTGTGAACAATATAACGGACATCAGTGAGTGATGATTGTTTAGTTGATGCTTGGTAAAAATATTTGTTTAGTTGCTTCTTAGTTAAATGAGAGGCAATGTAGCTGATCAGCCAGTGTGGGGACTTGGCTTTGTAGCTGCATACATGAACCAAAAAAGTGAAGTGAAAATTCGGTCACACATGAACACACTACAGCACACAGTGTGAACGGCATGAAATTCACCCTCTGCATTTAACCCATTCACCAAGTGAAGCAGGGGACAGCCATAAACACGGTGCCCGGGGAGCAATGTGTGGGCACGGTAACTTGCTCAGGGTACCTCAGAGATGCCTAGTGGTCTTGGGAATCGAACCTGGACTTTCTGATCGCTGGGCGAATGCCCTAACCACTAGGCTACCAGCTGCCCCAATTACGATGATTATTCATATGGTAGACAGTTTGTTTTCACAAAGAAATCTCACATTTTTACCACAGGGTATGCTCAGATGACACTAATCATATATTACATTAACTATCCAGTAGTATTTATGTCCAAGCCTGGTCATCAAAAGCATTGATATGGATCCCCTGTATTTTTCATCATTCCTCAAGCTCTGGCTGTCATGAGAATCTTTATTTCCCCATTTGAGGTGTAATTTATAATAATGGGTGGCTTTTACAATTTACAGCCATGGTTTGTGAGGGAGCCGACAGGACAGTCCTGTCAGTGTGTGAGAAATGTCTACATTTTATTACAGTTCTACAGACGCCCGCCTCTCAGGTCTCTCTCTCTCTCTCCCTTGCTGATTTGTGTTCATTATATGGCCACAAATGCAGAAGGGCCTTCAGTGAGGCCTGGGAGCTCTTCAGCAGCTCAGCTCAGGACAGTGGTTTTTTGGTGCATGGTGAAGCTGAATTTCAGATTTATAATAAAATGTGTCCCTGAAGAATATACCCCCTCCCCCCCTTACAGAAACTTAGCATAAGCTGCAGCCTCTCTGACAGCCTGTCTGAACTTTGACAAACTCGCACAAGCTCTGTCAGAGATGGCCTAATGAACACGATCTTCCCGCCCAAGCCAAAGTTTTAAGTTTGGATGGGGAGATGGCAAGCAATGTGCAGGATTTTGCTTATTTACAAGCTCATTATTTCACCTCGACTTGCATTTGAGTAGTAATTTGCGTGGACTTTTTGAAATGAATATCAGGAGAAATTTGGACCTTTGTAAGATATTTGACTAGCCATATAGAGTAAAGTGTTCCTGTAATTACTGATCAAAACTTGTTATATAACAATTGCACCATCTATCTATTAGAAGGCTTGGTTATTATATCATTGTAAGGAAAATTTGGAGATTATTACCATTACTGGTTGAGTTACACGTTCAGTCTGGAATTTTCACTTAGTAGACATGTTATAGATCTTGAACCTCTTGGGTCAAGTTGTATGTTTTGTTTTATTCAACATACTTGGACAAAACTAATACCTAAAATGTGGCTTTGGCAAAAGTTGCAGAATCACAATAAAACATGCACCTGGACGAGTATAGCAACTGCTGTAGAATCATCTCTACCATTATTTTCTAGCAGTTTATTTTTGTAAAAATGGGGTGGAGGATCAAAGGGAAGTCATGCATTGGATGAAAATATCGAATGCATCTGGCATATCTTTAAATCTTTATAATATAAAATTATACATTATAATTATATAAATATATTCATAAAAAATTATTATTTCCACTTCAGGGCTGGAGTCAGAGCAGATCTATTGGCACTAGCGAGCATGAACTATATTCATATGAGCGGCACTAGAGGGTGTAGGGGGCGTTGCGACCCGCTAGTGGGGGCAATGCCTTTAAATGCCTCCCCTAGACACTTAGCAAGCATAGGATATGTTGTGAGCAGACAGACACATGATAAGAGCCTTTGTACTAAACGTGCTTCCAAAGTTTAAAGTTTGTTTCACCGGACACCCTTGCGCTCCTAAATTGTTGAGGCCCTAGAGTCTTTTATTGTAAAAATGTATCTAATGGCGTCTTCTTCTCCCCACTTCATTTCCCTTGCAGTTGCGATGTACAGAGAACCATCGTTGCACGATGTAGGGGAGACGGTGCCGAAGGCTGCGGTGCCTCCGAGTAAAAGCACAACTGAGCCGGCTGTGATGAATGGAGGCAAACCGGTCAGTAAGCCCGCCAGCAAGCCCAGCACATAGCCCAGCCGTGGAGTGACCAGGTCAGACCCCCCCCACCCCTGGAGAGAGAGCCAGACTCTCCCTGTGCCGTCTGTGGTTCTGGTCCAGACGAGCCCCTCTCCTCCGTTTTCTCGTCCTCCCTGTCCTCCTCTCCTCTGACTCTCTCCCTCCACTTGGCGGATAGATCGCATAAGCTGTGGCCAAGAGTAGCGCTGAGGAGGATCCGACTGGATGAAGCTGCTCATCCTGCACCATGGAATGCTCTACCAGATACGGAATGCCTTTCTCCCTCCCAAACACAATAACGAGCACCCTTGTTTCCTGTGACTGTGACAATCCGTGAACCACGAAGAGCGGCCGCAGGTGCATCGTTTGATGACGTCTCTTTTGTCTTTTCTTTTCTTTTTGGAACCCTATAGCAGTGGTGTCTATTTCAGATCTATTTTCTATACACAGTGAACACCAGCTTTGCTTTGGAGAATTAATTCGCTACAGACTGACTTGAGAAACTGCAAGAAAAACAGGACTGCCGTCCTCAATTTTTTAATAGGGTCTGTTTCCCTTGTCTGCTGCTCAATCTCACTTTCTTTCTCTGTTGCTGTCTCTCTTTTTCTCATTCCTTCTCTTCGTGAAGTACTACAGGGGCTATGTGTGATTAGTTTTTTTCTACTACATCCATTTCACATTGTGTGCATACATCCAAACGGTC
The DNA here is from genome assembly GCA_037974565.1 of Clupeocharax schoutedeni. NCBI lineage: Eukaryota > Metazoa > Chordata > Actinopteri > Characiformes > Alestidae > Clupeocharax > Clupeocharax schoutedeni. The sequence goes on along the minus strand of JBBPDH010000002.1, from coordinate 7,461,028 downwards.
CTTTCGGTGCACACCCACCTTCTCACCCACGTACACAAACATATACATTACATGTGTAGGACTGAGATGCCAGTGGTGGCTTGTTTTGCAGGGAATCATTCAGGAGGACTGGTGGGCCAACGCTCTGACCACAAAGACTGTGGAAAGCAGGAGTGGCCTCTGTCTCAGGCTCAGTGCTGGTGTTTCTTTCTGTTTTCTTTTTTTCTTTTTAATCTCTTTCTTATAAGTGTCCGGAGAGAGACACGTCAGAGGCTGGCCAAGCACTTTTTTTTTTTTTTTTATCAGCGTACGCTGAGCTCTCTTGCTGGCGGCGCACAGAGGTGTGTGCCGAGTGGTGTATACATATCGATATTGAATTTCTACCGGGGCAGTGAGTGAGCGAATGCCTCCAGCCCCTACCAAAAAAGAGAGGCATCAAAATTTTAATTTTCTTTACTCTTAGTTTAGAGCGCAGGCTCTAAGAACATCTATAGGCCTTGTAGGCCTCAGGTCCCTCATGCGCTGTCTCTTCTAAACTACTGGCTCTTTCCGGTGACCCAGTGAGTGGGTGGCACCATTGGCAGCCTTGGCGAGAGAAGTCTGCTTGGAGGCAGCGCCTTAAAGTGGCTGGATTTAAGCAGACGGCATTAATATTGGCTGCATCCCCTTTTTTCCGTTCTGCAAAAGCATGGGCAAGTTAGTATTTTGTTCCGTTCTTGCAGTGCAATGCAAAGCAAGAGATGGCTGATATAGAAACATATGTTTTCACTGTATAAAAAAGTTGTATAAAAACTGTATTAAAAAAAGCTTTAAAAAAGTAGATTTTTAACAACTAGATATTACAATTAAATGAGGAGACTTTCTTCCTAGCTCAGCATGCAGAGTCCAGTACTGCTCATATTGGCCTATCGTGTGCCTGTGATGACCTCTAACCCAGCATGCAAAAACATGTACCCAGTCTGTGCTGGGTTAAAGGTGCCTCATGACTCCCCAACACCTTGCCCCCCCAGAGATACACACACACACACACACACACACACACACACACACAGTGCATACACTTAAGTTCACATTCTTGTTGATCCTGAGGTTGATCCTGAATTTTACCAAAGTTCTTCTCTACGTCCAAGAACCCAGACCCACCATTTACAGTTAAGTGGAGTGTTCAGCATTAAAAGCCTGTCCACTCCATCCAGTATCACTTTTTTCACTCACTGTGACTAATATTCATTCGCATAACAGAACAGATTCTCTTTGCCTTGTTTTAGTAAATCTTGGATGGGTGCGACAAGTCATTATTTAGAGTATATTGTTCTATAAAAAAAGACTAGAGGTACCTACAAATTAATCACCTGCATGTTTTTCCTTGAGGACCAAAGTATGAGAGCGCTAGAATGGATCTTTACGTCCATTCAGGCCAGCATTGAATGGAATGGGCATGATAATGTAAGGTTCTCTCATACTTTCTCTGGCCTGGAATCATAGCACTTTCGGTTCTGAGTCTTCATCTACTTGTGACTTTTAGCGAATTATCAAGGATTATCTGAAGCTATCATTGGATTTGATATGAAGCCTGTCTTGCGTTAATTTTCATACTTTAATGAGTACGATTTAGAATGTTACTAATGTAGACTGAAGCTGGGCTGCTAAATTGCAAATATATTCAAGGCTTCATATGAAGACCTCTATTTTGTGGAATTTATTGGAATTATGAGCTAGTTTCTTGCTAGGGAGTGTTAAAGCACATTAGTTAGTCTTACATATTTGTCTGTATAATGCTACTTTAAAGCTAGAATGACATGCAGTACTATACACAAAAGGAGCTTAAACCATTTGCATCCAGTTGAGGGCTGGCGTCCCGCTTCCACATAACCCACTAATCATTCTCTCCAATGAACTCTACATGCTGGGCTAACTCGCCCTGCAAACCAGTTGACTGGTTAAATGAAGGTTGAATTTATTTTTGTAAATGACTGGTGAGAAAATGTACATCTGTTTGTCTGTCTGTCTTTAATTCCTCTTGCAAACGTTTGAGTTTGTTCGTGTTCATGCAGGCCGTGTCTGATATTGTCTATCAGCCTGAGCCATCACTGACAATCTGTTTTTTCTTTTTCGTTTCCCTCGTAATTTTTTTTTTCCTAGCAGAGTCCTCATCATCTGCATTATGTTTTGTTGTTTGTTTGTTAATCTTTTGGTTAAATATCGTTTCATCTGTTGCATGGGAGGAGGATGGCATTTAAGAATTGCATGTTGTAGGTTATGTGTATCCAGAAATGTTGGTATGTACTGCTAATTTTACATACATATATGCAAAGAGTTTGTCTGCACTGTACAGTTTGTGTTTGTTGTACACACAGATACAACATATTGAATAAAATATTTATATGAAGGTGTACTGTAATGTCAGTAAGCAACTCAATGCAATATGGTCTGCAGTATATTACTGCATTTGGTCCTTTCAATTGTTTGATCCTAGAAAACGGTTGGCTGAAACTAAACAGCATGGGTTGAAGCAGAACTTAGTTTTCCTTAGTTTTCACACTTCCTTTCCTTCCTTTTCAATGATATTCCCAAAAGACATGAACATTCAAGCACAGATAAACATACATATATTCAAGAAAATGCCTGGAAACTGATATGGCACAGACTCCTGGCAGTGTATGTCAAGTGATTTATTGCAAATCATTACACATTTGCAAAAATGTACCTCTCTGTCTTATAGAACACTTGTTTTATGATGACAGGTTTTTCCATCAGTTCAAGTGTCTTAAACAATATTTCCACCATATCTTTAGGGAATAAAAAGTTCTGGTACCACCAAGGTTTTAACATTAGTTTAACATTTACAATGGCTAAACAGTTTATCAGAAATTGAACAGGGTCAAACATTCCACTCAGATAATAATCTGCCAAAAAGAACGTTCTCCCTTTCCTATTATTGTTTGGATCCTGTCCATGTACCTGCATCTTCTTGTGTGTCACTCTGCAAACTGTGTATGCATTCTTATAAGCACTTTTCGTACATATAGTTGTATTAAAAACATATAAAGGATTATAAGATATTGTGTCTACAAACCCAATGTGTCTCTTGCTTCAACGATTGTTTTACTTGCATACAAAAAGAAAAAAACAACAAAAATGTTTTAATAAAGACAATTTGTAACCGGTACAATGAATTCTGTTATACGGAAGAAACATCCACATGCCCATAAATGGTCTTGTTTCAGCAGCCATTTTCCATCTCGGTGAACAAAAATAGTCTTTAGGAAGTGTCTGTCCATACTAATATTCCTCTCCCACCCAAATTTCACAGGCGTTTCCCGTCCAGCCATCCCAGCAGTCACAGGTTCCGCAGTTGCAGACGCCATTCCCTGGAACAACAAATCACATCTGATGAATAGACATGAATAGCTGCGTCTAAGACGCTTAAATATAGCTAAATATAACAAAAAAGCTGCTCTGTTATTGCTTGAACTCAATGGTTTACCAAACGGTTGACATTTTGAGACACAATACAGTAGGTCAGCAGTGTGTATTTGAGGCATCACTTGTAAGATAAGATAAGATAACCCTTTATTAGTCCCACAGGTGGGA
>JBBPDH010000002.1:7434841-7447607 GCA_037974565.1 Clupeocharax schoutedeni | reverse complement strand
TGTAAAATACAATACAAAAAGGTTATTCAAAAAGACATTGATCAGCTTTTGCCCACTAGCTGTGTGTGTTGTGGTTAGAATTGGGAGTGTTGCTGTTGATTTGTTTTATGAAGCATCCCTGAGTTTGAGAAAGGTGCTTTATAAATGAAAGTAATTATCTAAACCTTAAACTTAAACCAAAAAAAACATTACTCACTTAATTACAAATTGTGTTTAGATAAGTGATGCTAGTCTAGCCAATGCCAAATACAATCCAACGGAAAACTCTGCTCTGTGTGTTCCCCTCCTCCCTGTATATTGTGGCCACTTATGTAACATAGATTCAAGTGGTAAAGTTCAGTTTTTGAAGACATGTTGAAAACAAGAAAGAAAAGGTAAGCAAAATTAGCTTTATAGATTTGGGTCTGATCGCATATCTGGGCTTCATATGGACTTCACAAGATTACGATATTAGCCACTCAAGTGCTGCAACTGGCTAAGAGGGTTTCATTCTATTGGCAGAAAAAGAGCATGAATCCTGGATGCTATGAGAGCACTATTGGATGTGTTCTCTGGATGGAAAATATAGCTCAGTTCTACGGAGGTCCAGGCCAGTCTTGTATTAAATGCCAGCTCATGCACATGGAGTTGGGCAGTGAGCTCATGCAACTATCATATAGACACAAAATTCTTAGGTTTCTCCTAGAACTGTACATTCAAGCTAAAAATCATAGAACATGTGATCACTCTTTGTCAAGTGTGTCCAGATGTGGTGGTCAGTATTGTGTGCCTTGGAGGTAGTGAATGCTTGGCTTCTCGTGTTTTATTCGTTGGCACTGTACCATAAAGAAGAGCTGGAACTGGCAACGACTAGGGAGATAGCTGGGCAGGAATCCAAAACTGAATTACACTATTTGTTACACTTCAGTAGGTTGAGATATATTTTAGACTCTTCAGCTCACTGAAAGCTTTCACTGAAGCTTGGGTCCCAGCTGGGCCTCCTGCATATATAAAAGGGCTGAATGTGTATTTGAATATGAATGCTGGAAAAGTCTTTAAGAAGTCTTTAGGAGGTCATAATCATTATGGCAAAAAGTATGCATCACCCGGTCTCTCTCTGTTGCTGTCTCTCTTACACTCTGCCTCGGCCTCTCTCTCTCTCTCTCTCTCACACACACACACACACACACACACACACACACACACCTTTCCATTGAGAAAATTGCTGTATCTTTTGTTTACACTACAATGAACATGACATCTTGGATAGTTATTGTCTGAGAAGACCCCAAATACTAATAGCATTCCTGAAGTGTGTTGTCATGTTATTTCACAGGATCGCCTTTAGGAGAGCAAATGCAAAAATGACCAAGTTTTTCTGAAACAGAGGTTATGCTGAAATAAGACTCCCACTGCATTGGTCTGTTTGTTTAAGCCTGGTCATTCCAGTTGACACAGACACCTGCAGCTCTGCAAGAGAGAGAGAGAGAGGGAGAGAGAGAGAGAGAAGGAGAGAGCGAAAGAAAGAAAAGGCAAGAGTGCTTCTCCCACAAGTGCAATGTAATATCGTTGATTAGTAAGGCGCCAAAGGCATTACATAAACCCGGCTCATAACATTTTGCAAAATGCCTGTCAGAATCCATTTGGACTGGCTGTCAGAAACCTGAATACTCCAGGGATGAACCAATGCATATGAATACAGTGGAGGGGAAAAAAGGCATGTGTGTATTTTGACCCTCTCTCTATGAAGTGTGATTATTTGGTGAGTAATATATCATGAAAGCACCAAAAGACATTTAGTCCTCAGCATAGCCACTAGTGGATTGGAGATGGGCTAGTGCATTTAATTTTGCAGTTAATTAACTTTATATAAAGTAATTTTTGGATATGTATCATTACTTAAAAACACTGATTCACATAGAAAGGCTGCATGCATCATTTCTAGGACTGAAGTAGCAATTCCTATTGGACTTAATGATATCTGCTGTAAATCTGGTGCTTCTGTTCATTCTACTTTTGAATGTGTGGTTGTCTACTGTAAATTTCTTCCCTTGTAGTTTCCTTCCTCATTTTTAATTGCCCCTCTATGTTTTTGGGTGCTCCACCCAGCGTGTGATACGGATGCATGGCCTGATGTTGAAAGAGTAATTCTTACACTGTTTGTGTTTTTTGGTTGGATTTAGGTTGTGAATAATGTACTAGTCACTAGTCACAATCTGGTTATATATTTTCTGCACAGCCCCATCCCAATGAACTAGAGTGATAAAATATCTGGAATTTCATTATGAGTTATTTATCATTAATTCAACAAATTATTCATTGTTATGGAAAGCCCTTTGTTATTCCAGCTGAATTACCTCTCTTTGATGGTAAATGTTTGTACTGGTTTCTCTAGGACTGATTAGTAGCTCAGGTGTTGCTGTTAAACCAATGAAAAATGGCAACCTTATTTGACCTTAAAGTGACATTCCTCACTAAGAGTGCTGCACAAGGGCACAATTGTGCATTTATCAATAAATAAAATCTTTCTCGTTTATTAATCTAAAGCACATGGTGAGCTTGGTATATATATATATATATATATATAGGGAGCTGTAGGTAAATAAACATCATTACTTGCATTAGTATTATTGATCCACCTTCACATAACACGGAGTGATATTGCAGGCAGATTTGATATAGATTATGGTGCAGCACTTGACCACAGCTGGTCAGCGCTGAGCATGCACCACTTACCGAGTTCTTCACTGGTGTGCTGTAATCAATTTCAAAGGGATTCCCTGGAAGATCCTTTTTTTCTTACATCCCTTTTCCTTACTTTTCTACTCTCCTCCCAGAAAGAGCCTGGGAATGGAGCCAAGAGGTGTCCCATTCTCATCTATACTTGTCAGCCGAAGTTACTTATGCTGTAAGAGGCTGGAATGAGGCACTGAGCCATACACAGCACATGTGGTTTCACTCAAGAAAACCCTCTCTATTGTAAAGCCTGAGATAACGTTGCAGAAACATTGCAGTAGCACCTCTGTTTGCTACTTTTTCTGAATCAGAATGGTGGAAGAAATGCTGCCTGAGGAAAACACACACACACACACACACACACACACACACCTCTGTTGCTGCAGATCTTGCCGTCTGGAGATGTGCATCTCCGCTTGCTTTCCCATGGGCTGATGTCACACTGGAATTCACATTTATCTCCATGCCAACCAGCCGAGCAGAAACAGTTTCCACAGTAACACTTTCCATGGCCTGCAAGCACAAACGGCAGGAGAGAGCACAGATGACAGCCATTTGAGTGTAAGAGTTGCGTGGACCTACCGAATTATCTCCCGCCACCACAGAGGAAAATACCACTCATTTCAATGCAGTTATGAGGGACACATTCAGACTCTATTAATTGAAACCTTTAAAGCAATTTAATTGCTTTATTTCTTATAAAGCCTTTAGCTCAAGATATGATATGTATTTCTCAAATGAAACTACAGACTTTAATTAAAGTGGATAGACTGTCTAGTGTGGAGTACAAGGATCCCAAAGGTAGTACCATATTAATTTGACCCACATGATGGTATAGAACTTCCCTCACAAACAGTAAGACCAGCGGGTCTCGATGGCACCCTTGATTAAGGTGATCTTGATAACATCAGAAGACTCATTACTGTTATGTGAGCAAACTGAATATACACAGTAAATCACAACAGTTTTGATTCACTGTTGCTATTTTTGATGTGGGCTATTTATTCTTTGTTATGGGTTTTCAATTACAGGGTCCATACGATACATTTGTATCTATGTTTATAAACACTGGTTTGGTTTTATGTACCAAAAACAGTCCTAATTCATGATTCACCTGACTACCTCTCTTTATCCTTAATAATTAAACAAGCTGTTTTAGTTACTGTGCCTTTAAGACCAAAGTAAGAAAATGATCTCTGTGCTGATTGGTTGTCTGGTGTTGCACCACATTCAAAATCACTCCAAAAATGCAGATATATGTGTAGTAGTGGGCTTTGTGACATGACAAAACAGTGAATTCAAAATAGACAGCTTTTATGGCTTTATACATGGACCATGTGGAGTGAGGGGATATGTGGAGCAGTGAAAGTTTCAAAAAAAGATTGTTTTGAAACTTTCACTGCATTAAACTCTGCTAGGCAAAAAAACAGCACAATTTTGTATTCATCACCTTTAATAGACAGGCTCTTAATACAACAGAAATGCTGATCCTCACACTAATTGTAAAATGCTACATGGTGTTTCATGAAGGCTTTCTGTCATTTCCAATGCACTTTCAAGAACAAATTCATATTCGAGCATCTGCACCAAATTTGACCTCACACACAGTGACTGAGTCAGGGTTTAAAAATAAGCCACAACTATGTAATGCTATCTTTTGCCCCAAGATTTAAATGTTCGACATTCCATCAGAAAAAAAACAAGCTCATAATGTGTTTTACAGACACTATAAAACTGTGGTTTCGTGCTGTGGTTCAGGCATACCTCCACACACCTCTCCCGAGTCCTCGTCCAGGCACTGGCTGTCGTCACACTCACAGTGGTGACCGCTGATGAGACCTTTGCCGTCGGGGTTGTGACACATGCAGCTGCCGCAGTGACATGTTCCTGTAGGCCATGTGCACATACAAGCCAATGACTGAGATGCAGGCTGTGAGCCAGCTCTTTGGTACTACAAGTCACTCATCACATTTACATGTTCACATTCAGAAACACACACACTTGACACATAAGGAGAAACATTTAACTAACAACTGTAAGTAGAGGTGCACTCTGGCCTAGATAGTGGCAAGAAAACGTTATTTATTTTAAAAGTATAGGGCCTTTAACCCAATTGGCTGCAGGGAAGGGGCCCCACAAGGATTATTATTACTGGAATATCAGTAAAAGCAACTGGAAAATGTAATGATGTTGAAGGTTTTGTTCTTCTACATTACATACTGTATTGAGGAGAGAAAAAGGCCTGAACTACCACAGAAATGCTTCACTAAACTAAAAAAGCAGCTCTCAAATGACTCCCTATACCCTACATTGTGTACTATCTGGGAATTAAAATACAGGCTTCACATCCCTTACTGCATAGGATTTGCGCACAGTCACACACATAGCTAGCAACCATTAGTCAGCTTTGGCTTAGGTTAATTTAACATAACCAGATCCGTAGAATTTTTCACGATTTATGACACACGATTAGGTTCGTATCACGATTCTTTTTTGGGGGGAGTGGAAATTCAGCTCAGACCTGCGTGCCTCCAGAAAGACTCCCAGGGGTGCGCGTTTGAATCGTAACAACCCCTACTATTGGCTACTGCCTGAAATTGGTATGAAAATACACCAGTCATGCTGTTAAAAGGGTTTATTAGGAGGTGTACTGTTCATGGGCCGGACCCCTTAGCGGTTAGAACTAACAGATGTGGTAGCATTGGATCTGAACAAGAGTTGGAAGGGGTGTGTCGCGATTATTTTTTGATTAACGGCGATTATTGGTGTTAAAAAATTAATCGTTGCCCACCTCTAATATATATATATATTAGAGGTGGGCATCAATTAATTTTTTTTAATGCCGTTAATCACATGGAATCTTCGTGTTAACGCCGATAATTAATTGTGACGAGCTGGCAGTGGGATTGGCTCCCGTGAGCCTTTTTGGGGTTTGAAAAGGGCCCCTTAGGCGAGAAACTGCCAACTGGCGGAAAAAGAGTGTTTGGGGAGGAGCTAACGGGGTAGAATAGCTCAGTTGGGGTGTAGCTAGCGAAGTAGCTAGACGTTAGAGCTTGTTGTGGAGTGCTGACTGGTTGCAGGCTGTGTGAAAGCAACAATAAAAGGCAGGAGTTTGGAAGATTTCAGTCGTCTGTCGTCACCCTTTCTCACGCTCGCCACAATATATATAAATATATATGTGTGACCCGATCTGCTGTAATGAGTCAGAAGTAGATATGGGCTGATTATGTTGAAAAACATCAAAAATATCAATTTCTCTTTTTTTGCTATTATATGAAAGAAAAGGTCTTCAAAATTAAGCTATCAAAGTTTCATCATGGAAATAATTGCGAAAATGTTCTTAAATGATTGAATGGTGTTGTAGCTCTCAAATCTTACAAAAGAATGTCCAAAAAGAATGTGCTGTTTTCGCTGATCCTCTGAAATGTCACAATATCATCTGTGCAAGTATGGTGTTAAAACATCAATCCCTGATCTTTTTAAACCTATCAAAATGCTTAAATCATCAACCTTTTCAGTAGCCAATAGGAAGCCCTGTTCACAGCCATGTGTCTGCCTACCCCTCGACAGATTAGCAGTGTTCTGTGTAGCCTAAAGCTAGCATTTTTTTCAGAATATAAGTATCTAAATGCCTGTAGTATATTTTTGTTCTTGAATACTGGGTGCATCGCTTTGAATGCTATGGATAGTTAAAGATATCAACAAAAATGCGAGTTTTCAGTTGGAAAATGGTGCTGTGCTACCATAATTCAACCATTTGTAACCACTTAAGATGAGGCTTTGACCAAGATATAATTCTAAAGCTTATTTTCTCATCTTTTTAATGATCCCAAAACCTCAATTTTGAATGTTGGGTCACTGTGACTCATTTTGCCAGATCAGGTCACACACACACACACACACACACACACATGTATATATACACACACACACACACATCTCAAATTAAAAGCAAAATAAACCAACAAATTTGGTTCACATTGTTTGTTTCAGCCCAGTGTGTCAGTGTGTAAGTTCATATTAAACTCACCCCACAGACATGAAAGCACACACACACACACACAAGCAAAAAATACTCTGATAGACTCTAACGTTGTTAACCAGCTGGGTCCACGCCCCTAGCTACACATCACATCCCTACATCCTCAGGGAGGGGTCAGGGTTAAGAGCGCTGGACAAGGTCACTCTGATCACACACAGTTCACTGGGCTTGTCAGTATGTTGCAGAATAATGTGAAAACATCCACTAGCACCACACATTGTCCAGAAGGGTCCTCAAGTAACTTTCTATAAGCAGGAACATACATAGACAGAAATATATGGCCCCATCTGCCTGTCCCTGAATCTGATGTATTGTGGCCTCAAGTTTCAACATTTCAATCTCAAGCAGAGAGCAAATGACAACAAGTGAATTAGGGCTGGGCACATTAACGCATTATTTACTTAACGCCAACAATTATTTTATTGTGAGTTAATGCAGGTTTGTTTTTTTTTTTTAAATCCTTTTATTTTGAAAGTTTGTTGCATTTTTGAAAGCAGCACTTTTGTCCTTATTATATGTCTATTACTTTGTTCATATAATATGATCAAAAGCTCTCTGTTGATAAAAGTATTGGGACACCTGACCATTACTCCAACAGAGACTTTAATGACACTGCATTCAGATATACAGACTTTCATATGGAGTTGGTCCCCCTTTGCAGCTGCTATAATGGTTCCTTACCCCCATGCTCTTGACTTTGAGGGTAACATTTTCTTCAGTAGCAAAGTAGATAAAAAATGAATGCCCTGGCATGGGTATTATATTATATATATATACGATTAGATCAGATGGTTTTCTGTGATTAAGCGCAAATACTTGCATTGTTCTATGCAAAATTTAATAATGAATTAAAAAGAAGTGTATTAAACAAATAAGGTACTTTTTAACAGCAGTGTTCCCTTTAACACAGTTACAATCAAATCAAATGTAAAACCAAAGCTATTTGCCTCTGCAGGGCATTCACGTTTTATCTGCTTTGTTAAAAAGTCACGATCAGAACTGTATATCCGGCACTTTCCAAGCAACAGCAAATAAAAAATGATAAATCTGTGTTCTTTTGTTTCTGAACAGGTATATTTTTCTTTTTTCAGCGAGCAGCAGTCAGTACGTCCAGTACGTCCAATATATATATGAACAATGAGCCTTGGACATGAATTATCCTAGATGTATTTTTATCACAATAAATAAATACAATGTTGTTTTTCATTCAGTTTTCTTCTCAATTCAGTTATGACTACCATTCTGGTAGTTAGGTCTCCCACAGGACTCACACAGTCTAAGACAGCTGCGAGGGTGAAGGCTAACCTGTGCTTCAACATCACCATGTTTTTTGGAACTGCCACACATTGGAAAATCAACATGCTTGGAGAAGAACAGTAACTAACAAGCCTATTACTTCAACAAATACATGCCATCGCCTTGAATTGCACTGAATGATAACTTGGTTGTTAAGTCTTACGCCATGCTGTTTTCAGACCCAAACCTGCCTTCAAATCACAAAAGCAAAGTTTTTCAGCTGGGATGTTCAGGTACTTGTAGCACTGTAACTGCTACCCCAAATTCAGCCATGTTGAACCCCACCCAGCTGACAACTAAAGGCAAGCACTGCAGAAAGGCATCAGGTTAAAACAAATATTAAATGAGTCTTTAAACGTTATGCCTTCTTTGATGCACCAAAGGAATCAACAGCCTTGCCAAGTCTTTGCCCACTCTACATGACCTGAGACTAACGAATACACAAGATTTTGCCTCAGCGTCAGTCTCAGAACATTACTCCTCAGTACAAATGGTTCACTTGGTTAGTTTTGTATGCCACAGTTATCTCCAGCACTCACACACAACCACATTGCTCAGGAGGAACACTTTATTGAGCATTCTGCAGCTAAATATTCACAATGCTTCTCATCAGTCAGCTGACATGTTGGGTGAACAACATTTAATAAGTAAGATTTCCTGGAATAACTTTACATTTCCCTTAAACTAGTGAGAAAATGTACAGCACTTCAAACGTTTCGAGGCTTGGGACAGGAAACTGCATTATCAGGAGGTTGACACAAGCAGCAGTGCTGTGTTGGACAAGCACCAGCGATGGATGTGATAATAGGACTCTAGCTATGATGTTTTTCACTTTTCACCATATCACAAACCCTGGATCCTTCACAAGTTTGTAACTGAATAAAAAAACGTATCATACTACTATTTGTGATATATTCAGTTCACAAATAATCTTCAGTGAAAAGTCTTCAGTAGGGTCTCACCTGCATTGGAGCACACCACTCCCTGAGCATTGCGGCACAGGTCTTTGCTCTTACGTACAGAGAGCTTGCAGTTCTGCTGGTACTGACAGGCCTCTCCGAACCAGCCATCATCACATACACACTTCCCGCAGTCACACGTGCCATAACCTGCAATTAAAGAGCACACACACAAACCTTACAGTTATTGGTCCTCTTTGAATGAAAAGTTAATTCCTAAAATGAAGCTATGAACCGGTCACCTGGCATGAAAACAAAATGGCTGTGTGGTGAATGAAATTACACTGGTGCTGCATGTGAGCTCAATAAGAGATTGATTTTATGATTAGTTCCAGACTTGTGGGGTGTTTGGAGACAGGGTGAAGGGCAGTGTGATGTACAAGCCATTAAAAGTCCACACCTGCACGCTTCACTAAAGAAACACCAATACATTGCTTGTTTGTGCGTGTGTGTATCTTAACAGAAATCATCCAATACTTTGATTTAAGACCAGTGATTTCAAACTGGGGACCGTGGCTGCTTGTGGGGCTGAAAAAATTCAGAATCTGTTTCTTTATTTTGACCATATCTCAATAAGGATAGGGTTTGTTAAACCTTATTATAATGCAATATATAAGCGAACAAGTCATGGCTAAGTTATCTGTGAAGTCACAGGTAGCACTTTGTCTCTTGTCTGTGAAGGTCGGCAAAAGCTGTGGAGAAAGGCAGAAAAAGCAAAAATGCAGGGCAAAATATGGGAGGTGGGCTGCATCATGGCGAATACTTTACAGGACGTAATTAAACAGGTTCGAGAACTGCTTTAGAATAACTTTTTGGCTTGGTTTTGGTTGATCTTCTATCAAAATGCTATGACATTTGCCTGTGACTTTTTTTCATGTCATTATGCACCAGCTGCCCATCCTGGCACCACAATTCTGCAAAGAAAAGGCATTTTGTCTTTAGGACAAGCTTCCCCATAAAATAGCCATTTGGAAAAGGGCACTGTCCTTGTCTTAGAAGAATGAACCACTGATTACGACAATTCCTGCTGTGTCCATAATGTTGGGCAAAATTATTGCAGCCCTAGTGTGCATGCCTGTAAGTGCAGGACCGTCAACAGCATTTGAGTTTTTCTTGGCAGACACTGTGAGTGCCATATGCTCTCCAAAAATAAAATAAAATACAATTCATATTGTATTTTAAGTAATATATTATTATTTGACATATGAATTTTCCTTCCAAATTTCTCTGATTTTTTAGCTTTTGTCAGTTAACAGACTCATATTACATGAAACTTAGAAATAGGTTGAAACAAATGCGGTGAACACATGGATAATCAAAAACTCAAAATAAGGCAGGTTTGTCCACTGTCCTCAGAGAAGATCAACAACGATTCGCACCAAAGCATCTGTTTCGGCTTCCTTATATACACAGGCATATCACACGTCTTAACTCGGTACAACTGCAAGTCATTTCCATGAACCTGAAAGATCACTGCTCGACAACAGTTTCATCAATAGATTATGATAAAAATTGTATATCCAAGCTAGGGAAATAAATGCACTCAAAGCTGCTTTGCTTTTCAATTAAATGAAAAAAATAAAAGGAAAAAAAAAAACTATTCAATGATGAAAACAAAAAGCGAAGCCATTAAAAGCCTCGGCTGCACAGGTCGAGGCTTCGTGTGAAGCCTATAGGCTTGATAACAGCATGAACCATTGTGTAACTGTGCATTACCTCCTCTATAGCACAGAGCTTTTCAGTGACAGGCACAAAGGAATTTAATTCCTCGGAATCAAGATCCTTCTGCAACTACACAATGCACTTCCCAGTTTTATAGTCCTTTATAAAACCTACACTACCAAATAATGACTCTGTAATAGATTGTACACTGTCTCATTCCCTTTAGATTTGTCCCTGTGACTTGCTCCTAAATCTATCTTGCTCTAATGAGGGCCATATTTATGATTTCATAGCTCCCCATGAAGATGAAGTGGGCAAAAATTGGTGGACTTTATACAGTGCATTGTTCACAACATATAAATGATCATTTTGGCTTCTTGTCTTTAGCCAGTTTTGCCATCTTCAATCATAGCATATCCTAATCCATCAGATAAATTCCATGTCCTCTTCAAGGGCTATCCATCAGTCTTTAGCAACAGCCTTGTTCTGCCGCTGTACTTATTGCTGGAGTGCCCTGGCTACCTGTCACAATCATTCAGTGTTTTAAGGATCATTTTAAAGCCAAGGCAAGTATTATGCTAATACAGAATACGGAGTCATCTATCTTGTGCTTTAGAAATGGAAAAACAAATTGCTGTTTAAAATGTTAAGGAATTTTAAAAGGTTCTGGAATCAATAATGGGCTGCTGAGGGCATTCCTTTTTTTAAAGAAAGGAATGCCTTCAGATCAAGATCTATATCAACATCACAAAATAAGTTCAGGATTATTCATTAGGTTTAATATAACCATGAGTAATGAGATTTAATAAATGTAATACAGCCCATAATTATGGGCACCAGTGGCAAAAATGTCTTTGTGGTTAATTAGCTGGACCTCACATTGAAATTATGAGAAAATCTTCAGCTCAACCCACCCGCAGTGGGCTTCAGGTAATTGGACTGGGATAATCATGTCAAAAGGCTGATTCTGTGGTCACTGAACCATTGTTTTGTGGTTTCTCGGTGCATGTTTTAAGTCACTGTGTATCTGGAAGATCCAACCACTTCCCAGTTTTAGCCTTTGGCAGAAAAAATCAGAATTTCATTTAAAATACCTTAAGGATAAAATTAATGCCAAAACATTACAGATTCTTCATAATCTCCAGATACCCAAAATGCTACTATGTCATGCAAATCTCCAAATATGATCCTTGGAGAACCGTTTGCACCTCCAGCCTCAGCTCTCTAACCCATGTTAATGAAATATGAAACTGTGATCAAAATATCAATATGCATACTGTTGTTGTACCAATTTTTCCTACAAGTAGAAAGTACATAGTTCACGCAGTGCGTGACCAACTTTTTTTTTCAGTATACCAAAGACACCCAGATAACTTACTGCATTGATAACTTTTCTAAAACTATAGCAGGGGTCACCAGCCATCAGACTAAGGGCCAGGATTGGGCCATGGGTCATTTGGTACAGGCCCACACAGAAAGAATAAAAGCATTTTTGATGTTCAAGATTATTTGAATTTTATTTACATTACTCTGCAGCATTTTACTTTGGAAAAATGACCACATATGTCTGTGTTGCATTTTTCTCATAAGATTTACATTATTATGCATTTACTAAATAAAAAGTCATTTACCAGAAAAAAAACATCTTATCCATGTAATTACATTTAAGTTACATGTAATAATCAAATTATATATTATGCACTTGGTTGTGTTTTGCTATACACATCAAACAGCCTTAGAATCATTCATTTTAAGGGTCTACCAAGGGTGCCAAGAAATTCAAATCCAAAAAAAGTTCAT
Organism: Clupeocharax schoutedeni; assembly: GCA_037974565.1. Classification (NCBI taxonomy): domain Eukaryota; kingdom Metazoa; phylum Chordata; class Actinopteri; order Characiformes; family Alestidae; genus Clupeocharax; species Clupeocharax schoutedeni. Next base: position 7,435,133 of record JBBPDH010000002.1, on the reverse strand, counting down.
CACCACTTCAATTAACTCTGATGATAATTCAGAATCATTACAGATGATTGATAAGCACTTTTTAAAAAATCTAATGCACTAGAGAAGTAAACAAATCAACAGTAATTATTAGAGATGGGCCGATCCGATATTCTGTATCGGTATCAGTCCGATCCTGACCTAAATTACGGGATCAGAAATCGGGAAGGATTTAGAAACGTAATCCGATCCGTAACAAATGCGGAAAATTACAGCACGCCTAACGTGATCTGGCCCCCTATGAGGAGTTGACAAGGGAGGTAAGCTCCTCATT
>JBBPDH010000002.1:7420682-7430802 GCA_037974565.1 Clupeocharax schoutedeni | reverse complement strand
GTTATGTTTAGGAAAATGGTATCGGATCGGTACGTGGACTCAAATACTCGCCGATACCGATGCCAGATTTTTTGATGGTATCGGCAGCATTTCCGATACTAGTATCGGTATCGGAACAACACTAATGTAAACCCTAAATATGCCCCCAGATATGCTCCCAAAATGCTTCAATTACATCTTTAACTTAATTTTAATGCATTATTAAAATGTAAAGGTAAACCCATATTGATTCTGTTAACTTTGTACTAAACTGTCAATTTCTTTTGTATAAGCAAGGTAAATCCAGTAATAATTGAATGTAATATTTTAGTAATAAAAATGTATGGGTAATCACTAATAATTTTTTACAATTCAAAAATGTTCATCCGGCAGCACGTCTTATTCAGATGCTTCAGGAGGAGTTGTATTGTTAAAGCACACACTGGACAGCGACTGAGCTCAGCAGGCTCTTTTAATTTTATTTACAGTAATAAAAATACAGGGCTTTAAGAAGGTCGTAAAAACATAAGAAAAAACAAGCAGTACTTAATCATCCCCAGAGAAGCTTTCTTTGTGTTCTCCTAACAGTACAGAAACATTTATACATAGCTGAATTTCCATTAATATTTATGTTACAAAATTAGTAAATTGAATTTATCTTAATAAATTAGCACTAAAATGCATGAAGAATTATATATTGACACAAAACCACAAAATGTAGAGGATATCTGCAGTTTCCACAAATTTGCTGGGGTTTTCAACAACAATTATTAGTTCTAAGAAAAAAATGACAGAATCCCAAACACATTAATGTAATTTTTAAATCAGCTTAATACATTACCTTTAATGAAAATGTAAAGGTAAACCAATAAACACACTGGACAGTTCTACTGAACTACTGTCTCCCACAATTAATTAATGCAAGGCATTTTAATTGGTATATTATTTTGGTGAAATACACAGTAATAATTTATTACATTTGTAGTAATAAAAATACAGTATGTTTCATGTAATCACCAAATATTTTTACAGTTCAATAATTTACTGTCCGCCGGCACTTCTTATTCAGGTGCTTCTGGATGTCGCCTGAGCTCAACAGCCTCTTTTTATTAAAGTTTTTTCTGTCACAGTTAAAACTTAAACACTGAACCAGCTTGCCTCTCACTTGCTCATCAGCAACACCCACTTATTGTGCATGCTCCTACACATGCCCCTCTCACCCACCCTACCCAGAGGCGGACTGGCAATCTGTACATTCTGGAAAAGTTGAGATGCCCAAGATGCGGCCGAGATGTGCATACCACCCGAACCAGGGCTTAGGTGCGCTTAGGTGCATTGCCAGAATGTGCAGGGCATTTAGGCGGGATCTTAGGGCTTTTAGAAGAACTAAACGAAAACACGAGAGTCGGAGGGCTGCAGCCAATAACTGGAAATATTGAAAATACTTTATATTTGAATAACTATTTATGTTACAAAATGAGTAAATAATATTTTTTCTTAATAATTGTCACATTATCAAGGGCTAGTCCGGATGGGGACAGTTGGAGTGGGGTCAGCGGGACTGGGCTCGCGGACAAGCCGACGGAGTGCCGGTGGTCGATCCGGGAGCTCCTTAATGGTGGAGCGTCGGAGGATGAGGAGGAAGACCAGAGCTCTCTGTGGTTCGGGTGGATCAAGGGATCCCCGGTCATGGAGACGGAGCGTCTCGTGGGCCCCTGCGTCTCGGACTGAAGTCCTGCGGCTCGCCGTAGATGGAGGCGTGGTGGTCCTCAGACGCGTCACCACTCCAGTTCGGCCCTGTCACACCTCCAGAGGTCCAGCTGCGGATGGTCTTGCGCCCCACACAGAGTCAACTGAGGGGGCCCTCTTGCTGTCCCGGAGGACGCCGCTCCCCCTGCCATCCCGAAGAACGGTGCTCCCCCTGCCATCGCGGAGGACGGCGGCCACCCTGCCAGCGCGTCCTGCGATCCACACCAGCGTCGCCCGGGCTGAGAAGGAGCCAGCCCGGCCACATGGACAGTGGGGGGGGGGGACGCGGATAGGGAACGGGGGACTAGCCCCCACGGACGTGACAATAATTTCGGACTAAAAAACATATTTCCAAAAAAGAAAAAATATGCTGAGAATATTTGCAGGGGGGTGGGGGGGGGGGTCACTGTATATCATTGAGTTTAAACCTAGTCTCTGCCTTGAATGTCTGGTGGTATTCCTTACAGTGCAGATGTATTGTGTATGTCTTTTTGGATTAGAACATTATGGGCTTTTGTTCTTCCTGATCTTTTGAAAAAAGAGAGAAAAAATGTGCCATTATCAGCTGTACTCTGTACTTATGTCTTAAATAGACCTTCCCCCCCAGTAGCACTTCAGTTTGTAGGCGCTTGAAGAGCCCTAACATTGTACTTAGACATCAAAACAATAGTGTGGGCATTGAAATTCCCTAGGTGTTGACAGAGCCCAATGTTTTAGTAGCTAAGAGACATTTTGAAAAAAGGAAGAAGAAAAAATAGGACATAGAGTGTTTTGCCCAAAACAGTCACTGATTAGCCTTGTCATTTGTACACAAAAAGTCCTGGTCCATATGTGGCCTCCAATTGCAGTGTGAACAACTATGAATGAAACCCTATTATCAAAGCCGCCGAAGCTCGCTTTCAGGGCTGGGCAAAGCTAATGAGCTCTTCACTGGCTCACAACCTGTCTCCACAAATAAATCACTCTTTCTGTCTCTACACATCTCCATTAGTGCTCGTCAGCACCTATGCTGTCTGACACAAAAGCAGCGCGTTTTCCCCCAGAAATCCAACAGACGGACTGCTATTTTTCAAGGGCACGGATTTCAAGGGCAGACTGACTTTTTTTAGATACCTATTCGTTTTTCTCTAAATGCAATTGTTTCCTCAGCATTAAGGTAACTGAGGTGACAAGCTCGCAGACACATTAATGCTAACACACTAGCTAACACACTAGTTTAATGCTAAATAACCCTGACAAGTTGAAGTTTGCTTCCAGGATCTTGATACTGAAATTGTCTATGATGTCTTAAGAATATGCCTTTTGGCAACAGAGCATCCCTACAATGTGTGTTTATAATATCCACAAGTCAACAGGTTAAAAAATAGGAGTAGCACAACACAGAATATATTTTTAATATCACAGCTTTGACAGAGAGAACTTTCATTCCTGTATCCCCACAAACTTGTCAATAAGACCCTTTTAAGACTAAATGTCTTTACTCAGAATGTAACACTAGTAGGCTGCAAATGTTGTCAGCTGCTTGTGCCAATACATGGAAAGAGTATTTGAGGTTGCATTTAGGTCTTAGAGTGATGCGCATTCATGCTCATGCACCTACTGCACTGTTTCTGTGGGCTCCCACCTATTTGAGGACAATTACTAAAATGGGACCCAAGCTCAAGGCCTTACAATCCTGTGAAAATAGCATTGAGTATGGGATCTGTGAGTAAAAAAAAAAGGTGGCTTTGAGTTCTTGGAAATTTCGTTGCAATAGTGCTGCTACTGAAAAACAACACCACCTCCGGAGAAATTCTTTGAAATGGTTTGCGTTTCACTGAGTGATATCTCTGCGAAATCAAATCAGGTCTCTAAAGCTGATCATACAGCCAAAGATAGGACATAAAAATGCTTCCACCAATGGCAGTCAAAAGCTTTTTCACAAGTCTAACGCTTTTAACACCTGGCATTAGATGCTGAGGTTTACAATGGAGCAGTGAAGGCGGAAATGATGCCACATGTTAGTCATTTGGAAGGCTCTGTACTTACCGCCACAGGTCTTCCCATCATATGTTGCACAGACCCAGTCGTGGCATTCACAGCGTGGCCCATAGTACTTCCCAGGGTCAGAGACTTGGCATATGCAAACTCCACACTCGCACTCTCCCCTCCCACTGCAGATCAGGCCATCGGAGGTCTTGCAGCGTCTCTGTGAGGACTCGGTGGAGAGCTTGCATACTCCACCAACCTGCCTGCAAGGGACACAACATTTGTTCACCCCTTTGACTTGTGCACTTATGTACCCTGGTTTCTTTGTTTCAATCATGAACATAGAATCTCAGTGCACAAAAAGTGTATGGTAAGTACATGGGGACATGGGGATAAGTAATCTAATTACAACCAGATTTTCTTGCCTTGGCTATAAATCTCTTTTATATCCTAAAGATGGTTCTTTCTAGAGACTTTCTCGTCTGGTCTGTGTACTAAATAAATCAATCTGTTTTAATACCAAGTCTCATTATTAGAAGCCTAATTTGGGTTTCATAATGGATGTGTAATGTATATAAATGTGCCAGAAAAAGAACTTTAAAGAGTGCAAAATAATTTTGCACTTACTGTCTGCATTTAAATTTTAGGACAGTACAAACCATAATAGCTTATTTCAATTTTTTGCAATAAATTGAAATATCTGGTTCAGTGCAGCACTGGATTATTGCAGGATATGTTTTTGTGGTTTGATTGGAACTACCTGACCTGAACCGGATGGGGTCACACATAACATCCAGTTTCATGTGAAATCTTGATTTTTCATGTGCAGTCTTGGGGTGGATTCTAGTTATTTTTATGTAGTACATTTCATACACTTATGCGCTCCCTCTCTCTTGCTCTCATTTTCTCAAACACATGAATACTCTCTCTTGTGCTCTCTATTTTCTCTCCCCCTCTCTCACATTAGATGCATTTGGAATAGATCCAGAGTTTGCGGAGTAGGTGAATATACCCCTCAGTGAAACCATGGATGATGAGATGTGGGAGTTGGGCTGGTGGTGTGGTCTCAGAGGTTCTTTCCCTTTGCTTGTTAAGTTTGCTTCAAGTGTACTAAGCTTTTCTGTGAAGAGCAGCAGCAGTGAGACAAACTTTAGCGCAGAAAGGCTAACAGTTGGATAGGATGTTTTCTACCAGATATAATAAAACTACACAGATAATAAACACATTGTGTGTACTACAGTTTACTCCAGCTTATACTGCCACCATTTTCAATCATTCACTTGAAGTGATTAGCAACTAAATACAGCTCTGAAAACCTCCATGTGTTATAATCCAGCGCTGTTAGTGCATGAGAGCGGCTTCATGTTTGAGTTGAGCATGGGATTCAAATGTAGGTGTACCAGGTGGGCAGGCTCACAATCATATATTACTGACAGTCAGAGAAAGCACTGCATGAACTGAGTCAAAGAAAAGCCGGACTTCAGGAGCAAGTCAAGACCGACTTCAGGATCAAGCCAAGACCAACTTCAGGAGCAAGAGATGAACTCTTCATAGGGAAAATATGTACATAAGAGCAGGGAAGCAAAAGTCAGGTGTGCCTCATCAGCCCTAACCCTCATTCATTAATAGACCCACACTAATCACACCCTTGGATGGAGTCATCTTTTAATTTGCACTGTGCAAAGACATGGCTAAAAAAAATAGCAGCTATAGTCGGACCCATGCCTCAAAGCACAGTGAATTTCAAATACCAGCGGTCATCAGGAATGGGACTCACATCCAGTTAAGCTGGGATGTCCTCAAGTAGCACAACAAAAAAACACAAATTTATACCAAATGAACTCCGGGGAAGTTTGCTTGAATTGAACTGGTAAGTGTGGGCAATTATGAAGCAAATGGTCACATAGCATCATGATAAAAACACGGTAACACATAACCTCTTTAAGCTGATTGCTCTAGAACAATGGTTCTCAGCAGCATGTTGCCAAGGCCCACTTGGCCACTTTCAGTGATATTAAATAACCAATGGCCTGTCTCGATTTTAGAATTGCGGCCCAATCAAAAGCCTTTGCGGCCCATCAGTGGTCCGTGGCCCATTGCTTGAGAAACTCGGCTCTAGAATATAAAAAAGACACTCAGTGTGAAATATGTGAGGCTTAGCAAACCAGAACTAAAATGTAAATTTTTTACACTTACAGTAACGGAACTACACACTTAAAAGCAATGTCATGAGAATACTTGGTTTGCAATGATTATAAATGTAACAGTCTCACCCTCAGCTTAGCTCAGCTCTTTCACTCCTTGACTTTGTTTACGTATGCACATGGTTTCTCTTGATGTTCTCTCTCCAACATGGTAGGTTCTTAGTTCTGTGTCTGTTTCATGTTTTGTGTTATACAGAATAATGTTTGTCTGCACATACGCCTGCCTACAGTCTTCCATATGTAACTTCACATAAAACACATCAATGACACTAATGGTAGGCACACAGTCCATGAGATGCTTATATGTCAGATGGACTCCTGAACATTTCTATCAGTAAATTTAAAAGATGAAGGTAAAGGAAGATGAAGGGAGAGAAAGCATAGAACAGCCAGTAAGTTCAGTCTTTGGGGCTACGAAGATTGGCAGACATCACCTGGCAGAAGCGTCACCTATGTCATACCTGTTAAAAAACGGGAGGTCTGCACTGGGGTGACTTCAGACTTCCTATGGAAACAGGTAGCTTTTGAAGCAGAAGGAGCCAACCATTCTTATGCTCCTTTGGTGACTCGTGAAAACATTTCTGACTTCTTTAGCACATATCTCAGTACTGTTATGAAGTGTTTGAATGACAGATGAATAGTTTTTAACTCAATGGGTATATTTGCTTCCCGCTAATGCGGGTGCCAAACCTGCCCCCTGTGTCACTTGCCTGTAAAAGGAGATCAGTCTCAGAGAAACACTGGTGAGGAGAAACTGTTTTTGTCTTCACTACACCAGGTCTCCTGCAAACTGACATGCCAGCCAATGGCGTGATGTGTTTGTGTTTTACAGGATCCAGGTGCAAGCTTGTGCAGCCACATCTGGAACCAATGAAGCTGCAGTAGGTCCAAGAGAATGACCAATGAAGCTGCACTCTTTATACTCAATAAACAAAGAGAAGTAAGGAATGTCAAACAGCTGCCCAGCCCAATGTGGGAAAGGAGGTCTAGAATGTCTAAAGCATGTGTTAGTGTCAGTGAGGCCATCATGGGGTGCGAACCCAGAGATGGTCAGATGGTCTGAGCCAGCATAAGGGAACATCTGATTCATTATCTGGCAAACAAATTAGCATATTATCCATAACGCGTTCACCTGGAAGATCAAGGGGGCTGTGGTACAACATGGTACCAGCAGTCCTGATCTCTCATTTTTAGGCTGAATGGTAACGTTAAACTTCCAAGTTAAGTAATGGGGATCACAGGAGGCCATTTCAAACTGCACTAGTCTCTGTAACTGTTAGAGGGTTAGGCCTGCTTGGGCATTTACATGGCAACATCCAGGTGAACCACCAACTCTGCAGTAACAGCCTGCTGGAATATGTCCCTTCAGTTATCACCGACAGTCATTGATGTATGTCATAATGGCTTTGGTTGGATTCATACTAAAGACATAGTATCATTCCTGCAAGGGTGCGACTCTAGCCAGGGATGCTGGATGTAAGAAAGTGCAAGCTATTAGTTAACCCACGGGTAGCACAACTAGCCCCTGGAAATGATAACAAACCAGAAAAAACAACAGCCTGAGGGACAGGTGTCAGAAACATTGCATTTGTAAGTGAATGTTAACATGTCTTCAGCAAATGTAGCCTGTGTTCACATGCACATAATGCAGTAAGAGTAGAAAATGGCAGATTTTGGCAATAAACAATTCAACACATTTATGAGCACTACATGAGTCACTCAGCAATCCAGTTTCTTTAAAAAATGTGCATCTTTACTTTTGCTTAGAAACTTGGCAAATAAATTCACTCAAACGTCCTCCTGTGGTTTTCTTTTTTACCCAGAGTGCTTGTTTACTGGTAAACATTAATTTAGGAGTTTACACAAAATGCAGCCCTTTGTCATCGTTTCATTGTTTGACGCACTGGAATAATCATTTGGTGTTTACTGTTTCCGAGGAAAGCTAATCTTCATCAAGTTTGGTTTCCACATGTGCAGATGCAGAAAAATGGAAGAAATCAGAGTAATGGTGTTCTGGTTTTAATCTGATCTGGGAAATTGGAGAATGTTGTTTACATGGCAACCAGAATATTCGTATTACTGGTGTGCATGCAAGCACACTCATTGTCATAAACAAGCACTGGTTAAGTGGCGGTGTCCTCAACCATAAACTCAAATAACTTGGAGTAACCTTGTATTTACCTCAAAGTTCATGTTTTCAAAACAAGCAGCAGGTGGTATTTCACTGTTTACCATTTTCCAGCCTGTCTATGTGAAACAAGCCTTTACTTTTTGATGTTCAATTCCATTTTTTAAAAATCTGTTGCCAACTCTTATATTTCTCCCACTCTCTACATGTCCAGAAATTTACTTTGCAACTAAGATCAAGCACATTGACACAGGCTCTTCCATATTATACAGGCTACATTTGTGTTAATGCAATGTAATCTGTTTTTTTTTTTACTATCATTACTATCATTTTTTACAATCATATTATCTTAATTAAGTTTAGTTAGTCAATAACCTAATCTAACCTACTCTCAATACTACTTAAGCAAGATGTATTTTAGCTGTCTGTCATTTAAGGAGCTGTGATGTTAGTGCCAGTGTGCACCTGCTATGAATAAACCCCTAAAGGTAATGTACTGCTCTCGTTTTTGTTTCATTCAGTCTATCTATGTGGCACGCCCATCTGAGTGAATAAAGGTAATCGTGCAAAACTCATCTTCCCACCCAGTTCATTTACGAATGGTCTATTAGTTCCTTCGAAACAGGCTGGTGTGTTAAAACGTCAATGGTTTTGTCTCTAAACAAGGTTTATTCAATTTGGAAAAAAAAACAGAACAACTACTGTATGTGCCATCTGTAGCACTGGTGAAGAATGCAACTGTGGAATTTTGCCAAACCACAAAGGAACTGCTTAAAAGGTTCTTTAAGGTTCAGTAAGTCTTTTGAGGAGTATATTTGACTACAGCTTAAAGACAAAATTAAATTTCTAGTGGGTGGAAAAGCACAAACCAAAGCCAATAAAACACTGCATAATGTGTTTTAGAAGCCTCACGAAAAACATCCAGAAATATGGGAATTAGGTGTAGGAATCTGTATGAACACCACAAGATCTCCTCAGACATTTTCTGCTCCGCCAAACCATGCATGTCAGCAAAATTACCACCCGCACCAAAAAAAAAAGTTACACAGATGAGAAAAACAAAGTACTGTAACTCACCTCAGTGACTGCAGTAAACTCTCCTCAATGGCTGTGAGCAAAATCAGAAATAAAGAAACTAAGATGGAGTGCATCAAAGCCTCTGCATTCATGTTTAGATCCCCACAAGAAACCTGACGTGAAATGCCTTCAGGAATTTCCACTTTCCCCAAACAGAGGGAGAGCGGGCTGGCCAAAACCGGCTCAGACTCTTCTGAGGCCAATAGCGCTCAACGTGCAAGTGCCTTTGATTAGTTTTGACTCTGCTGCAAAAGCGGGACCTGGACTGAGAGGTAACGTGCCAAAAAGGAAAACTCAATCACGTGAAGTGAAAAACATACAACATACTAGGTGTTTTTTTTTATACAAATGATGCATTATCCTTTCGTATGCTTTCTTCGTGCATCTGTTATGATGGATAACTGTGGTGATTTAGTCGGAGGTAGAACAGGAGAAACAGGATCACAGTAATGACTAAACAACACTAAAAGGAGAAAATGAAGGAATAGGGATTTAATAGTAAATGACTGAAAAAACTGATTTCCTAAAACCCAGCTGCCGCATATAGGCTGTTTCACCTGAGACATGCTCCCGGCTGTCATACTGTGCTATAAACAACATGATCAAGTCTTTGCGATCTTACTGATGGACCCGTGCAGTTTGAGTGCACTTGAAGTTTTGGGGATGCATTTAAAGCAATGTTTGGCTGACTATTGACTTCTAGTGTTTGATCTATTTAAAAGCAATGTTACCTTTGAAGCTAAAATAAAAGGAAGTAAAACATGGACCAGTCTTGGCAGAATGGTGATGTTTGGAGCTGTGCATGGAGACGGTACCTAGGTGAACGGTACCTCAGTGGTGCCACTAGCCTTGCTGGAATTCGAACCCACAGCCTTCTCATCACAAGGCAAAATCCCCTACCTGGCTGCCTCATGTATGTGTGTATGTGTATATATTATGGATGTCCCGATACCACTTTTTTATGTCCGATACCGATATTGTAAATTTGGATATCTGCCGATCCGATACAAATCCG
>JBBPDH010000002.1:7299789-7310199 GCA_037974565.1 Clupeocharax schoutedeni | reverse complement strand
AGTAAGACAACATGCATACAGAGGATGATGTGGACAAAATACCCATTTGCCTAATAATTCTGCACTCCCTGTATGTGCAAGACCTCCTTGCAGATATTGAACTTTGACAAGGTCAAGGTTCGTAAGGCTAATGACCACTTTCACATTAGTTTGCAAACAAATGAGTTCGAATTAAACATAGACCCTGGATGAGAAGGAAACTCACAGATGAGGAACTAAGTGTATGGTGCTGTAGGGTGAGTTGAAATGTATAAATAGCCCCCATTTTAGCCAAGTCCCAAATTAAACACTTGTTTACAGACTCCTAACAAGTGTGAAACAGCCTTGTTCAGGATTGTTTTGCTAAAAAACGTTGCTAAACAGAATGCAGCATGACTGCGGAGAGCTGGCCTAGGATCTAGGTCTTATGTGTGGTAGAAATGAGCATGAGAGTCCAGGGGGGTGTTTCAGAAGCAGGGTTAGTGAAACATCAGAGTTATTTCACTGCAAGTTGTAGTGAAATAACTCTGAGTTTTCACTAAACCTGCTTTCTGAAACACCCCCCAGGTGAACTAAGGTGAGGTTAAGATGAATGTGCTGTTTGGCAGGGTGTCATTCCCACCTCGCGGGTGAAGTTCTTGCTGCGATTGCTGAGAGGCCGACTGGAGGTGGACCTTGACAAAGACAAGCTGCTTTTCAAGCACATGTGCTATGAGATGGAACGGCTGCACAGTGGAGGAGATGTCACATTTCACGATGTGCTGAGGTACACGTGTGCAATGCAACTGACCAAACAGGATATTATCATTTTTAATTTTTTTAGTATTAACAGTAAGCTTCATTTACTGCCACCTTTCTCATATCTAGTGCCATTATACAGATAGAACATGAACAGTACGTTAGTAACAATACTTATTATGATAAACTGCATAGCAAAATGATTTTCTGAAGTTTATCATAATAACAAGAAATATTTATATTCATACCGCCAAGCTCTACCCTAGTATTTTCTTTGTTCCAACGCTCTTGTCTGCATTCTTAATCTAACAAACCAGGTCTGTGCAGTGATGTAAACTGCTAGGAATAGAGGTCTAAGACATCTGTAAGGTTTTGCACTTGGAGATGAAAAATTCAGAACTAACAATGAATTTGTGTGTGTGTTTGTGTGTGTGTGTGTTTGTGTGTGTGTGTGTGCGTTTGTGCTTGTGTGCCTGACAGCATGCTGTCATACCGCTCAGTGGACATCAGGAAGAGTCTACAGCTAGAGGAGTTGTTGGCCCGGGAGCAGTTGGAGTACACCATCGAAGAGGAAGTAGCAAAGCAGACCATCCGCATGTGGCTAAAGAAGTGCCTCAAACGCATTCGAGCTGTGAGTCCACAAACACACACACACTCCATCCTCATTACTGGCAAAAACATAGAAAGTTCACACAGTTTCCCACTTACTCTAGATGTAGTCAATCAGCAAAAAAATGTTTGAAGTCCAGACTTTGCTTCTACAGCTATGAGACTAACTTGCTGACAACCATTAGAATTCAATAGTCACAAAAATAGGCCAAATAAGTTCCATAAAATACATCAGGACAATTCCTCTTCAAACCACATCCTGCTCTTAATTAAGGTGGAGCCGACTTGAGGATATGGTAAGGGCTTCACTGCTACAGACAGAACCCATCAGGGCCAAAGCAGCTCTAAATAATAGGGTCCCTATAAGTTGGGTTATTATTAAGTTGTAGTGTTTGTTAGCCTGCAGATCTAAAGTAACGAAATAACATCTGAACTGCAAGCATGCCTTAGCTGATCAGCTGCATCTGAATTAAGCACCTAATAAATTTCCCTCATGCTGATCATGATGCTGTGCTGTACACTGGCTGATGAGCTGTTGTTTACACATTCTTTCAGAAACAGCAGCAGTCGTGCAGCATCATCCTCAGTTTGCGCGAGAGTCAGCAGCAGGACCTGCGACGCCTGCTGAATCCCCCTAGCATCGAGACAACAGTCCCCAGCGATGATGCCAATGCTAACAACCAGGACAACCCCACACAGCCTGAGGTAATGCACACACACACACACACACACACACACATTCAGCAAATATACTGCTCTCTACATTAATAACTGGATGATTTAATGGTCACTCTCGGGTGCCTGTGCCCAGCAGAACAGCGGACTGCAAACACTGCTGAGTCCCACCCTGTCGGACCGCAGCGGCTTCAGGCAGGACTCGGGTGATCGGCCCCAGAGGAAGCTGGGTCAGTGGAGGCTGCCTACAGGTCAGCTCCAGTCTACTGTGCACACACACACACACACACACACACATTGTCCACCAGCATAATGAGTAAGTTCCTTCAGCAGCTCGAATGCTTTATTTGAGTGGGGGGCATCATTTTCATAATTTTGAATAAATGATTGAATCTAAAATTAAACACTACTACCATTCAAATGTGGAATCACATACAGTATTCCAGCCATACATGCATTACTATATTATGTTAACAAGGTTCCGATAACTTTAGATATGTCCAGAATGAGGAACCGGTCTGTAGACAATTTTGATATTACCAAGAAAGATCAGGAGACACATTATACTAAAATAAATATCTGGAAGCAGGCTGAAGTCAGATTTCTAGGCTCATAACTGTAAAAATAAAATCTTATAAATAGGAAATTATAGTTATTTGTGGAAGGCTGGATACCCCTGATCAATACTGAATCTTCTAAGTGAACAAGAAGCTAGTACAACATGGGGAACAACATGCAGGGAACAAACTATGACACATTTCTGTACATTAGACCATTTGATAACCAATTATTTGTTCAATATATAAAAATGAAAACGAAAACAAGTAATGAATTATGTCAAATGAAAATAAATGAGTCACCCTGATTCGTGTTCTCGCTTTCTTCCTCAGGGCGCACTAGTGTTAAGTCCATGGTGTGCAAGATGAACCCAGTGAGCGATGAAGCTTCCTCAGGCTCAGAAGTTAAAAAGTGGTGGACTCGGCAGCTGACAGTGGAGAGCGATGAGAGCGGCGATGACCTCATTGACATTTGAGGGTCCGTAGCATCAAATACACATGCACACGAACACTTAAAGATACACTGTTCTGTTGGTTCACAGTGTAATTTTCAGTGCAATGACCTACCTATTGAAGGAATGTGACAAACACTTTACAGGCTAGAGGATCTTTACAGGCAAAAAAAAATATGCATCAATCAGGTATGAAATTTGGCTGTGCCTCTGCCAAAAGGTGTATGAAGTATTTTGTCTCTATTGAAATTTCATATTAATGTCATGTGCTTTCTGAAAGCAATCTGTCTTGTGTGTTTCAAGGACTCTTCCACCTTTATGTATTATGAAATCATTACCACCTAGGTTTAATGTCTGTAGCATCAGTGTATTGGTTTATACTTGACACAGTTAAGTGTCACTGCCACTATTGTTGTACATCTAGGGAACATTTTGCTGCTGGGAGATCTTTACAAGTTCCTTTGTCAATAATGTATAGAGCAGCTGCTATGTGCCCTCAGGATGTTTTAAGTGTAATGTAAGAGAATCTCAGACACAGATGCAATGCTAATGGGAGCAGCTTTAGTGCCACCAGATGTTCTCGTAAGTCTAATCCAACTCAACATGAAAGCCATACGGAGGTCCTCTTGTTCAGTTTGTCTTTGCGTCCGTATCCTTTTTCCTTACGTGAGCACTGGGCTTCTCACATGGGTTTATAAATGTTTGTTTGTCATAAACATAACTATCTTGTGTTGTGAAACAGTGGGCAAACTGTCTTTAACTTGCATATCTGTGCATACACGACAGTGAATGTACCCCTGTAAGTATCTGTGTTTATGTGTGATCCTAGAAGTATAACATTAAAGATTTATTTAATTTACAAAGTATCATTTATCAGGACAAATATATTTTGTAAAAGAAACTGCAATTTATATGTATTATGTGATTTTAATGGAATATTATATAATAAAGGCTATGAATAGTATGTCTTGAAGTGATATCATTTCTTTGTATAACAGTAAAAGGGGGGGGGGTGACTATAATTAGAGACTAAGGTTTAAAAATATATCAGTTTGTGCTTCACAATGTTTTAAATACATTTTCCAGATTTGTGTTTGTGTCACGGTTTCCTTTCTCAACAGGGCCCATGTAAAACAGGAACGAAAGCAAAGTGAAAGAAATGAAGCATGAAGGTCCTAAATGACAGGCTTAGGGACTCCTGGTGAGCTAAGGTGCCTCCAGAGTAATGTTTAAAGCCAGCTTAGACCGTTTTAAAGAGGTAGCTGTAATTTCTATGCCTTGTGTTATGTTTTGTGTCAACAAAGAATGAAAATGAAACATTAAACATACATAACCATTGACAGTTCATTTTACGTTAGGTAGATCAGTGTTAAAAAGGTTGTCATGTTTTGTGCCATTCTTCTCTGTGCGGCACGAATTGAGGCTATGTCCAAAGCTCCATGGGCATGATGCCCTCTTTGGAGTTTAAGGAAGGGAAGAGGTTCTCCTCAGACAGGAAATAGAAAGGGAACTGAACCAGGAAGCCACGCACCTTCCTGAGCTCAGCACAGGCCTGGATGGGGTCTTCATTGACCATGCAGGAGCGAGACATGTACTCCCTCAGGATCTTATAGTTCAGCACTGCATCCGTGGGTAAGCACCGGAACACCTGTGCCCACAACAGAGACTTATTTCCATACTTCTGTGCCTTCAAAGACTTCATCATCAGTCATGACTGCACTGGCTGAGAGATTATACAGAATGTGTGTTGGTTATGTAACATTTCTGAATACAGCATGCGAGAGCAATTTGAATGTAAATTAATAAGTGAATCAAACAATTATACATGCATAAGTGTGTCCTTTCATGTATCCTCTTGAAGGCACTGGTGCAAACACAGATGGTCTTTTGGACAGAGTCCAGGTAAAGACTAGTGTATTGATTAACTAATCCCATTTTTTACCCCAGTGATGAAAGCCGTCACATTTAAAGAACTAACTGGGGGTTTAGTTTACATTTACGGCATTTATCAGACGCTTTTTATCCAAAGCGACTTTCATTCTCTAAATACAGGGGACGGTCTCCCTGGAGCAACTTGGGGTTAAGGGTCTTGCTCAGGGACCCAGTGGTGGTGTGCTGAAGATAGGATTCGAACCCATGACCTCTTGGTCTGGAGGCAAGTTTCCTACCCACTGAGCTACCTAGTTAGTTGGAGCGTGTTGAAAGTGTTTTTACCGTTCCATAAAACGGATTATTCACCTTGTCGTAAACACTGGCATTCCTCGCTGCCGTCACCATCCAGATCTCCTTGTAGAAGCGGTCGCAGATGGGGTCACTGATATCTACACTGTAGTCTCCCATAAGCCCAAGCACAAGCCTAAAAATCACAGTAAGATATACATCATGCTTGAGGATCTCTTCATGAGCCCTGTAATCAGCAGTGTGTATGTCAACAAGCATCCAAACAAGTGTGAGCTTTACATTGAATTAGCTTCAAATGCATTTACCCACAGTTTACACCCAGAGAGATGTACCCACAAGCACAGGCATGCACACACGGGAAGTCTCTGAACAACACAGCATTTGAGACCAAAATGCAATTTTACACATTTAAAAGGCAGAGGAAAGCCAGCAGCAGCTAGCTGCTCAAAGTTAGTCGAGTGAAATGAATCAGTCACTCATCTATTTTTGCATGAACCCTCATTTTGCCTGACCCTCCCTTGTGTGCATGTGACGTGCATTTTGCGATGTGCTTTACATGATTCCAGCTGACACTTGTAGTTGTATAAAGTGAAATTAGTCTTGTGTGCAGCTGCTCAGTCATGAAAAAACATTTATTGTAGTTGTGCTGATGTTGCCTCCAGATGCAGTTTAGAACAAGAAGATACACCACACACATTTTTACCCGCCAAACACATCCGCTCTGTGAGCACTGAGAGCTCGCTTTATCTTCTCCTTTGTGGCTGAGCAATTGTTGCTCCCTGATGCTTCCATGTCTCAATAAATGCAATAATTATCTGAGGTAAATCTAGCAGTGACACTGACACATTCATGTCACTAAGCTCTTCAGTATATACTCTTGGTCATCTGTTGCAGGGGCTGGCAACCTTTAACACTTAAAGAGCCATTTGGACCCAGTTTCCACAAAAGAGAAAACATTGGGAGCCGAAAATCTCTTTCGACATCTAAAATGAAGATTACACTGCATATACTGTTTTTTTACTTTTATGCTATGTATAAAAACTAGGCTAGTGTGCTTGTGGAATTTTATTCATTCAAAGAAAACTGTAAAAAAACAAAAAATGTAACTTTGTATTTTAAAGTTACAAGATCACAATCATCTTCAAATATCAAACTACAATAAAATAAAACAATGAATAACAATACATTTAACACCTAAAACGTCTGACAGCGTCAATTGACTCTATTGGAGCAGCAAGCATATGAGTGTGGTGTAGGCACATACACACGTATTTTTACATGTTTTTTAGTGTTGTGCTAGAGAGACACCATTGTCGCTCACACACTCAGCCAATAAACACGGTTCTGGGTCCAAAGTCCACTGGACACTGGCTGTCTCTGCTGTCTGAAGCTTGTGTGGATGTGTGCCGACAGGCTGCATGACTAAATGCTAAACAAACTGCAGCAGCGGTTGCATCACGAAGCCTGTTGTGCGAAACATGGCTCTGCGTCAATTGACACACGCAGCTATTATAGGTATAACCAGTTTGCTGCCGTTCTAGTGTTAAATTATTATTTATTTTCCAAAGCCACAGGGAGCGGCAACGTATGGTTGAAAGAGCTGCATACGGCTCCAGGTTGCCGACCCCTGATGTGGTGTATATGTAAATGTGTCAAATCAAAATAAGTTCAAACATATATATCTACAGATTGTGTCAAAAATATATGTCTAAAGTCTGTACACAAGCATAAAAACAAGCCTCAAATGTTTTGAAACAGTGTACTCTGTTCAGATGAGAAGAAATTAGAATAAATCAGCTTATCATTTTTGGATAAAAAGGTTTGCAGGATTTCACAGTGAAGTATGGAGGTGGGAGCATCATCATGTGTGGTTGCTTCTCTATAAAACTGGGACACTAAACATAAATGGAGTAATTCCAGGACATATTTCAGAATTAGTTCATCTCAGCCAAAATGAATGTGGGGAGAAGTTTCACATAACAAGACAACCATTATCCTGACAAAAAATCCAAAAAGACTCCACCAGAGGAATCATCATAACTTTGGGGGAAATGAAAAGCCATTTGCCAAGAGGAATGGGCTTAATCTACACCAAAGTGCTGCTAAAAGCAAATTACCAAATTATTTTACCAAAATTGCCAAGAGCTAGTGCTTTCATTTTGTGTTGTATGCATATTTGTTCCCTTTGACTGTGTGTGTGTGTGCACATGTGCGTATTTATAAAATTACATGATTCTAAAAATCAGCCAGTTTTTTGTCCGTTTTTCCTTTGACAGTTTGAATCCAGATTGAGATGGACCCACCTGAAGCACTCCACACGTAGAGACAAGGCAAACTTGCCAGCCTGGTAAATTTGTCCATCCATGAGTGAGTCCTGCAGCTCTGTGTCCTCCACCACTATGGCCATCTCACTGTCTCTCTTACCCAGCATGCTTCTGTCATTAATGTTAGCAGAGCCTGCGGAAAACACATGGCCAACAGGACACATTAACTGGATTCCTGTAGATACTTTGGCTGTCCTAATAGACTTAATACAGAAGTAAAAAATGTTATGTCATAAAATAGCACTTTTTTGACCTAATACAAGTATTAATTTGGACAATATTGGAGGAGTGTCATCCTGGCATAATTTAATGGAGCAGATGTTGTTTAAGCAGTTTTGTGCTGTTTAATGACATCCAGCTGCTATAAACGGGCATAACCTGCAGCACTGAGGCATATTTTTAAAACATAACAAAGAGGACTAAATGTTTGCAATAATGAAACAGTACCTAATCTGCCAGTGTTTCAACTGTTTAAACTAGCTCCTTACATTATCAGTCTCATCAGCGCCATCTACTAAACATACTATCAGAGTAATTTTCATATGAGAGCAGGGGGGAAACATGCTGTTGTACCTGTTTCCTGCTGCTTCTAGTTTAAACAGTATTGCAGTATTGTTATGAAAAACAAGCAGCTGCTGTAGGATATCAGAGCAATATGAAATCATAGCATACTGATAAACCCTATGAATTTTTCATCTGACACCAGTATTCCAGACAACTACCAGTACGCAGTGTATATGATGTGGTTTACTGAGGAATTTTAAAGAAACTGGTGAGCAAATCAGGAGACAGGTATATAGCAGAGTGTGGGACGGAGGTCAACATTCTTAATTAAGAGTTATTTTGAATATAAAGCTAATATCCTAACTGGAAATATCCAGCTGGCATACCAAAAAATCACCAAGAAATCACCAACCAAAATGATCCTGTTGTGAAATCTCACCACTAATGAGAGGCTACATGACTGTAGAACAGTCCAACAGTCCATGCTGGAATAGAAAAGGTTCTTTACCAAACTGTCACAAAGTTGGAAGCATGATGTTGTCCAAAATGTCTTGGTATACTGAAACAGTAAGATTGTCCTTCACTGAAAGTGAGGCACCTAGCCCTAACCCCGCAAAACAGGTGGCCCGATACCTTTGTCCAGATAAGAGTATCCAAAATGACGCAGCATTACTTTGCATGACTATGGCTCTACTACCATCTAGTGGGCGTTTTGTATATTGCATTGCAATTCATTTAAATGTGCAAACCCTGTTCTGGAGCGAAGCCGTGTAGGTTCGTCCATTAGCCTGTCAATGCAATGAACTGATCATTGAATAACTACTGTGAAAGACTTACTGGAACAAACTGCAGAGAAACAATGTGAAGATAATAAATGTACTCGTAACAACTACTATTTGGTTTCTTTGCACATGTGTACATAGAGTGTGTTTACGTGTGTGTGTGTGTGTGTGTGTGTGTGTGTGTTTGTGTATTTGACAGCAGTGTGACTGACCGATGATGACAGTGGAGTCATCGACGATCATTAGCTTGCTGTGCACATAGATGAGTTCAGTAACCAGACGCCCATCCAGATCAGCATGAGTCCGTAGCCCACAGAACGAGATATAGTTGATCCAGCAGTCTGACACTGCATTGACATGTTCACACACACACACACATACATACACACACACACACACACACACACACACACACACACACACACATTCATTTACTAAGTCCAACTAACTAGCTTCATCAGACATTTGAAACAATTCATGACATCTAGAGTAGCTGGCACAAATGAATGAATTCCGCTGACAGCACAGTCTGATTTGGTTGTGGGTGTTCTATCCATGCTGTTTTTCAAACAAACTGTATCATTGTGCTGTGCATGAGTTGCTAAGAAATGACTTACACATTCAAAACAGGACATGAGTACCTCACATTAAGCAATTCCCTCCAGGATCAACATTTTCAGATTCTGATTCTTAAATAACTTTTAAAAGATTATGCTTGGCCTACAGGCAATTCTGAAGAAGAGTGTGAGAGCAGAAACTTAACTTTGCCCCCAAGCAAGCTTTTCTGTCACAGCCGTGAGAACACAGTTGGGCAAAAAAAAGATGAGCTGTGAAATGTGTTACAGACTAGCTGGAACAAAACAACACTAAATCTGGGAAACGTTGCAGAGCTGAACTGGACGTTAAGACAGTTTTATAGCTCTATCCATAACACAGAGTCCTACAGCGTTTATCTGTGCACATGGTCTACCTTTTTACTCTTTCTTTTAGTCTTTTTTAATGAAATTGCATTTTTAGGTGAAGGATTGGTTGTTTGTGGCTTATTTTCTGTTGTTTTTTTGTACTTTACTAATCAAATCATTGCATTACAGTTGTGCTGATCTATGACATTTGCCTTCAGTTGGGAGCACAATTGTCACTTGCAAAAAACACACTTCATCTCATGCTCTATAGCTCACCGTATGGCAATTAGGATCAAGATCCTCCTGTAGAACTTTATTAGTCAAACAGTATTGTATTAGTGTATTTGTAAAACATGACAGAATGAAAGGCATGGACAGCTGAAGGTGTTTTACTTACTAACACATTTGAGTCTCTCGATGATGGAGTGGTCTCCTCTGCACATGGTCCTGAAGGTACAGAGATGATGCCGTCATTCTCATCACATGGGGGTCTCTCCCTGTCACCGCTCACCTATCCACGTTCCACCTACAAACGCATTCTTTCATAGCTGCTGCTGCAAGTTTGGATAAGCTTTACAGAACACTGGCAAACTGTGGAAATGGACAGAACATCTGTGTGTCCGAAACCGAGCACTACGCACTTTTAGTGCGCGATTTTTAGTGCGTAGTGTGTTCACACTGAAAACCAAGATAAATTCAGTGCACTG
>JBBPDH010000002.1:7276013-7286963 GCA_037974565.1 Clupeocharax schoutedeni | reverse complement strand
ATCACATCGCAATCGCAATATTTATCAGAAAAACCACAATTAGGTTATTTCTCTAAATCGTGCAGCCCTAGATCCAGAGTTGTGCCACTATATTACTTTTATACTAGTTATGGAACAATTTATAGTAGTAGTACTGAATAATTTGTCTTACAATTTTTTAGATTGTAAAGGCTACAGGGACATACGTAAGCACTGAATAATATTTACAAAGTAATTCTTAAAGTTCTTCCAAAAATAAAAACACATGCAACAGTTGAATGCAAATGCAACAGCTGAACTGAACAAGGAGAACAAATGACAACTTCAACTCATTTTTACCCTGCACATTTGTTTAAAATAAATTAACATTTTTAAAACGTGAAATAAAATGTGCCACCCTCTCTGTCAACCTACCGGAGTTAATTTTTTGGAAGGTCTATGAGCTTATGTGAATCAGTGGGTCTTAATCAGTGTTATACTTACAGCTTTGATCTGAAACTATAGCTTTGATCTGAAACTATATCCTGCTTGACAAACACACCTGTCAGGGGATGTGCAGGAGGTACCAGAAAGGACGGTGCTTAAACAGGTGAGAGGAATACCTGAATTGTTCAGTCATTGAGTTCCCTGTGCAAAATGTCATTAATGAATGGAGGTCCAAGAAGACTGTCGAAATCAAGAAAAGATCTAAAAATCCAAGAAAGAACCCGCAGAAACCTACGGGTTGCATGGGAACAGTGATGCACCAGCCCACCTTGCTGTATCATCAGAAAATCTGCAGTGTGATCTTAATTGTGACCTTATCGCAAAACTCAGCATCTGGACTATGGGCCATTCCACTGAATGGGTGCCATTTCCATCCCCATCCTTCAGAGATTAATTTTTTTTATTGTTGTGTGACTCCAAATGCCATCTATGCTTTGAAAATATTTTTTTCATAAGAAAACCATAATATTTCAGTTAAAATACACATTTTAGTTGTGGCCCTAGGTTTTCACCCGGTTCTGTTACACGAAGACATTCCATCTGAAAAATCAACAAGAAGTTGCATCAGTTGGATCTTCTGAAGGCCATGGGTAGACCAAAACTTAGTTCCCTCCTTTTTTTCCTCTATATCTGATAAAATTTTAAATATGACTGGGGAGGTCAATCTCAATGTTCTGTCCTGTTACCGAAATTAATTCTTGGATATTATCTGTTTATTATTAAAATATAAAATTTTTGTAGATTACTAGAATGTGCTCAGTAATCTCGTGCTATTAGCATAGCCATCATGTAGCTATATTTCATGTTTTTGCTAATTCTAGTCCTGTTACTTTCAGTCCTGTTACTCATATAAAGAGTAACAGGACTTAATGCCAGTAACACTAGTGAGTAGAGTTGCCTGGTTTATTGATTTATTAGTGTGAATATTAGTCAGTGCAATACTATTCAACTTTTAATGGCGAGCACCTGGTGGCCGGGCCTATACCCATGGGGCCTGACCGGCTAAAGCCCAAAGAGATTACATGGGTCCCCCTTTCCAATGCACTCACCACCTGTAGGAGGGGCCAAGGGTTTCGGGTGCAGTGTGATTTGGGTGGCAGCCAAAATTGGGGTCCGGTCCTCGGCTGCAGAAGCTAGCTCTAGGGATGTGGAATGTCATCTCTCTGGTGGGGAAGGAGCCTGAGCCTGTGCGCGAGGTTGAGAGGTTCCGACTAGACATAGTTGGACTCATCTCAACGCATGGTCTGGGCTCTGGAACCAGTCTCCTCGAGAGGGGTTGGACTCTCTTCCACTCCCATGGTGAGAGGTGTCAAGCAGGTGTGGGCATACTTATTGCCCCCAAGCTTGGTGCCTGTACATTGGGGTTTACTCTAGTGGACAAGAGGGTAGCCTCTCTTCGCCTTAGGGTGGGGGGACGGGTCCTGACTGTTGTTTGTGCTTATCAATAATCTAAGTGAGAGAGAAAAGCACAGACGATGCAAAAAGTGGAGGGAAACATAGAGTATGTATAAAACCGAGTGTTCATTCCTGTTCCTTGATTATTTTTCTCTAAAAAATAAAGGTAAACCACTTTTTATCCAATTATGTTTGGTCCATCATTTATCCATTTGTTTAATAAATTACATGATAAAAATTTTATACATTTAAGGATTGGGGTTTCTTGAAAAGATAAAAATGGCTTTCCACCTTTTAGAAAAATACAGTGCAGCACATACAATGATTTTTTTAGTCATAAATATTGATTATTTGAACACGCAGTCAACCATTTCTTTAAAATAAACACTTTCTTGAGGGAAGCACAACAGAATTAGTTGACTGAGAAAAATGTAACCATTTTCGGCTTAGAAACCTTAATAAAGCTGCCTGAGATTGACTAATACGTGTTTTGAATAGTTAAATATATGTGCTATTAGATTCAAAGTTGAAAAAAAATTAAAAATGAAGTTTAATTTGGGAGAGTTACAACAAGCAAATGGCACCCACTCAGTGGAATGGCCCATATACAATACTACACTTAGATGTAGATGTAGATGATAGGTTGTTCTGTGCAAATGTTGTGTTAACTTCCTTTAAATAGGAAAAAAAATACTAGAGGTGCATGCAACTATGTAACCATGCCTTTACTAAAAAATAACCCCTAAAAGCTCCCCGTCACAAAACTATCTAGGAATTTGTGAGCGCAGGACTGTGGTGATGAGGGAGCTGTGGCTGTCTTACTCTGGTGAGACTGGGTGACAGTGCAGGACTGGGCAGAGGGCTCCTTCTCACACTGCCCACATCGGTCAGTCTGTGCTGGGAGTTGTCCCACCTCCCGTAGGCAAGGTCGATGCCCCCCAGGAAGGCCAGTGACTGATCGATCACCACCGACTTCTCATGGTGAGCCCAGAGGAGTGAAGAAGAGGGAACGTGGTCAGGGTGCCGGATCACCTATCACGCAACACAGGCAGACACGGGAATTGTTTTTTGTTTTTTGTTTTTCTCAAAAGTCTAAATTCATTTTAAGTATTCCTTCAATGGATTGTGTTAATTTGACATTTTTGGGATGGCGTGTCAAAAACATGACAAAGACACCTATATATGAACTAAACTAAAATCCCAAAATTTAAAACAAAAAAAATTCCTTCAATTGTGTATTGTGATATTAGCGATTGTGTGCCTGCTTCAAGCAGCTACCGACTTTAATCAACAGTCCTTAATTCGTATATTAAAGATTCCCTTATAATTACATAATGTAGAAGTAATAAAAACAAGAAATACACCTAATACTTGTAAGTAGCTGGTAGTGATGGGTATTGAGAAATGGTACCACTTCCTGACTACTTAATACTGAAATATAGATAAGCTACTGGACAAAACTTGCTGCTGTCAGTGTTTATGCAGTGTTAATACATTCTGATATAGCTGTTATTTACAAACGGCTGATCCTAGATTGGATCAGTGGAAGGAATGAGAACGATGTCTGCACATCCGCACCTCACATTTGTTGACTAGACATTTGTATACATGCAGGAAGATCAGCAAACTGTTTTATTTGTTTTTTTCTCATGTCACATTTTTTCATCTAATGTCTTTATTTTTTGGAGGGTAGTGTCAATAAGTATCATTATCAATAAATTGACCAGTAAGCAGTATAAATACCATTAGCAATCTCAGTATCAATAAAATCCTAACCATGTCTCTAGTAATTAGCATAACCTTAACTCATACACAACTAAAACACTGTTTTATGTTGAAATAACAGTTTCCAAATAACTTGAGTATGTTCTAGACCTGCTTCCCGACATTTTTAGCATGTTAGGGGTAGAACCTTAAACAGGCCTGACTTTTTAAGGTTCTAATACAGCTCTGATCTGTCTCCAAACAGAGCATTGGTTCCTGACCTAAGTCTGACAAAATTCACATCAGATTCATTCACATTCAAATTTTTTTTTAAATCCAGCTTTAACGAATGTATTCATGTGACTAAATATAGACTAAATATTTAGTCTAGATAAACTTTTGACAAAGCACCGCAGTGCTGATAGCACCTTCACCTTCAGCTCTATTTCTTTACAAAAAAACATTAGATATAAAAGAAGATGTTTGGATTGTACTTTTTGTATATTTTTTGTATTGTATATTTTTTAACTGTACTTTTCTAATTACATCTTTATTTCTCATTTTTGTCATGAGTATGGGCTTCCTTGAACTTGGTATCAGGACCAGCGCATAAGTGTGCAAATAAACTGGCTTAAATGAAATAGGATATGAAATGAAAATCCCTCATATACTTAATGTGGTAAGGAGTAAAGCAGGATAAAAACTGAGGTAAAATCTTTTCAGACTTGCAGATGGGCTTAGCCCAACACAAATGTGGTAAATGACATGACGTGGGTGGTCTGTCCCATCTGAAAAAATAAAATTTTTTGTCAAAGTACTCATATTACCATTAACAATACAAATGCAAATCCGTGTTTTTCTTCAGCAAGGGCTTCTGCGCATAACACTTAAAAATTTTTTTATTTGACAATATTTTTTTGTTAAACGATTAAACAAATAAATAGGATCACAGGCTCTGTCATAAGAGAAGGGTTTGAATGGATGACTGATCAGTGAGTACTGGAAAGATCTCGAGAATGGAAAAAAAACGAACAAATTGAATTTCAGGCAGGAATACAGCTGGCACCTTGCCAAAAATAGCAGGGCTCACAAGATGGTGGCACCCAATGTGAGAAACAAGTACAGCTGCGCCTCCACCAGCTTTTGCAGAGCCTCCAGAGATTGCTGCCCCTGGCAGGTGCTTGTGCTGGTCCCAAGAATATACCTCCACCCAGCTGCTGTGCTAGCCTGTTTCCTCGGGGGTGTGGGTCCCCAGCCACTTCCCAGCACCATTCTTCTGCACAATTTCAACCACCACTCCAATAAGATAATATGACGGTGCGTCAATCACTCCCCCAGCCTGGGGTCAGCCTGCTGAAGTGATGGACACTGCAGAGCCACGGTACGAAGCCAAGAAGTCTCTGCCATGTCAGAGGGGGCCGAGGCGGAGCAGACCTGCAGCCTTGGGCTCTTAGCGAGATGATCGTCGAGGAACAACCTGACCATCTCCAGTCACAATCTGTAACAGAGTGATCTCGCTTCCTTCTCTTAGAGAGGTTTTGGCAAAACCCAAACATGATCTAAGTAACCGTCCCCTCCCTATTGCCATGGGGCCAGGAACAAGCTGGGTGCTCCGGCGCTGTGCGTGATATGTTTTGATAGGGGCTTTGTTCTCGGAGGGACATGAGCGGCTGTAGGGTGTGGAAGGGGGAGGGGATAAGGCTGATGCAGAGGGACAGCTCCCCTCTGTATCACTGTCAGCAGAGGAGAGCAGCCAGCTTTTAGGAACATCTGACATACTGTAAGACTCACCATGATGTTGGAGTGAAGGCCCATCAGAGTCTTCTTGGTGTATTCACTGTTGAGGCCCAGGATGACCTCAACCTCCTTATAGAGCAGGACACAGATCTTTATGCCTTGTTCCTGGGTGGGACAATCAGAAATAAAGTCAGTTTGGGCACTCCGCAACTACACAGAATCATACACAGCAAGCTGTAATACACTCTGTATTACACAGCAAGCTGTAATACACACTGTTCTAAAGCATTTCTATCATAGACAGCCTGAACTTTTACAGCAATTTGTGCTACAGTAGATCTTCTGTGGGATCAGACCAGATGGTCTAGCCTTTGCTTCCCACACGCATCGATGAGGCACTCATGACCATGTCGCTGGTTCACCAGTTGTTTAAATCCAGCTTTAATAATCATCAACCATGGATTTCTAATGACTCATGATAATAACATCTTCACCTTCAGCTTTATACATAAAACATGTTAGATATAAACATGTTAGATTTATTTCTGGGATTCCTCGACCTTCCTCAGCCTGGGTTAAACCTGTATCAAGATGTGAAATTGAAATTTGGAGATGAGCTGTGGAGACCCATATGCAAATTTTGACCCCAGCCCAAGGCAAACGCATAAAATTACATGACTTGAGTGGACGTGTCCCGTCTGAAAACAATGCAAATTGATATTTTTCTTCAGCACTTTTCTATCATAGCCAGCATGAACATTTACCTCAATTTGTGCTACAGAAACTTTTCTGTGGGATTAGACCAGATGGGCTAGACTTCACTTCCCTCATGCATCAGTGAGGCACTCATGACCCTGTCGCTGGTTCACTTTCAGTAGGTACTGACCACTGCATACCAAAAACACCCCACATGATCTGTTGTTTTGTAGGCTCAATTCTGACCCACTCATCAAGCCATCACAGTATGGCCCTTGTCGAGAGTAGCTCTGATCTTTATGCTTGTCCATTTTTCCTGAAGAACTGACTGATCTCTTGCTGCCTAGTATATCCTACCCCTTAACACTTGGCATTATAGTGAAATAATCAGTGTTATTCCGTTCAACTGTAAGTGGCATTAATGTCATGGCTAAGTGGTGTATATATAACACTGACTGATCTACAAACTGCCACTACAGTGTAAAACTATTACATTTTATGAGCACTGATGAAGTAAAAACACATACTTTACTTCAACATTTTGTTCATCTTTTTTGTTTAACCGAGAATAGCAGCCGCTCTTTAAACTTTAAAATGTAAAGTACAGCTGTGCATCCACACCTCATTTTCTCCCTACTGTAGAGGAAGAAAATGAGGTCACAAGCAAAATCTGAGTTACGTATTTACTCTTAAGAAACAAAAGTGCATTGATAAAAACTGCTAAATATGCAACACCAAGGATTAATGCTAATTTCACATACTACATTGCACCTTAAAGTAATATTCCACTTCCAAATTCAACCATTATTCTAATTTTGTAAATTGCAAGCTTCTGAACATACTCACTGCTTTGCGTTTCAGGACGTGGTCTAATCTCCAAGTGTTTCCATCCACCACTGGTCTTTTGAGGAAAATCTCAGGACTCAGCCTAAAGACCACAGAAGAAATCTGCATAAAATACAACTATGGCACCACCTTAAAGTAACCCACTTTGAATCTGCTCCAGGATAAATTAAAAAATACAATTAGTGCTAATGTGATTACGTTAAAAATACATTCATAGCTTCATAAAAAGCCCAAGAGGATTTCAAAAAGGCCTAAACCTCAAAAATGCTGCAGTTTGGTGAGAGACTCCATCTTTCTGAGTTTTTGTCCAGAAAAGGGAGGGAGATATTCGCACGTTGTCAAAAACGTTCATAACAAATATCCCCAAGTGGAATGAGATTTGATTCTGGGGAACAAGCATGCATGCTATGGTGTGCAAAAACGTGTCCCGCATGTTCTTCTACTGCATCAAAGGGTGTGAAATAAGTGCTCACAGCGTCGTCAAACCTAGGCACAAGAGGAATGATTGATGCTGAGTCTAATCTGTACCACCAGGCTGTGATGAAGATTTCCTCCTTTGCACCTTCCAGGGCATCAGCTATGGCATCAAAGTACCCAGCTGCGTTGACAAACCTTCAAAAGAGGCACAGGACGGTTCATTTAAAAGCAGTACCAGGGAGCCTCACAGATATTTCTTATACAGTAATTGTAGAAGCAAGCACTGTTCACATCTATATAGGAGAGAACAGGAAAGATAAGCTAAATGTAACCCAAGGAATAAAATGCAGCTGAAAAAGTGATTTGTGAGACGTAGAATGTTTGAGTTTTATGGAAAGAAAGGATGTAATTTTCACTCCCGACCTGCACATCAGTAGGGTGATTGTAGAGTGTTATAGTGTATAACAATAGCTTAAACACGATGTATTGTAAAAGATTACTGCTCAGTAATTTATTGCCTCTCACCACTGCGCTGTTGTGTTTTCTCTGACAGGGGCAAAAGAACCATGCCGATTTTCCCTCAGAAAGTCCTGCCCGAACCTCTGGGCGAATTCATCAATGGAGTGCCCCCACCAGCGAGCCTGTCTATACGTAGAACACTTAATAGTAAGTGCCCTGTGATGAAGAATGAAGGACAGGTGAAAAGGGTGCAGAGAGCATTAAATGGTTTAAATGAATGGAATGGGCGGGCTCAGAACAGGACAGCATGTTTGGTAATATAGCATACACAGGGCATAGGGCCTGAATGACAATGCCTCTATTTGATTCTACTTCAGTAGCAAACATTTGAATCAATAGGTATTTCTCATAATACTTAAATCTGTTGTTTTGTTTTGTTTTACATCATTTTAAAATATCAGCTGCTCTTTAAACTGTTTATCTCATATAATGATTGGATTAATAGAAAATGATGCAAATGATCTTTTTTATTCATTTTTTATTTTTTTTCCCATACAATCACATTTTGGACATTTAGGGCCGGTTTCCCAAACAGGGATTAAGAATAGTCTTGGACTACCCTTTCCTTTTCAATGGAAAATGTCTATTCCCAGCACTACATAATCTAGGACTAGGCTTAGTCCCTGTCTGGGAAAGCGGCCCATAAGGTTTAATTCTGACGAGATGAATTTTATGTAAAAAAATTCATTTTTAAGCCAGGTGGCTTGATCGGTTAGAATTTTCTTTAGATTTGTGCTTAGACAAGCTCAGAGAATCTGTAGGCCAAATAAAATGAAACATTTTATTTTTTGATAGAAATTAAAAGAGGGTTAAAAGTGGGAAATTACAGTGTCGGTGACCTGCCTGCAAAGATTCTCAATTGTCACTCCGTGCCTGACTCCGGTCTCTTGGGTCCCTATTTTGATGTGGAAGCCCTTATCGTAGAGAATCACCGTCCCTACTTGGCCATCCTCGGGCCTCATGTAGAGAACAAAGGAGTCTTTCACCACCAGCCATCTGAAACATGAAGCGGGCGCCTGATGAGAGCTGAGACATGGAGAGAGCCCATCCAGCCGCCATAGGAAAACAGCCATAATAAGCAAAAATAAGTAAACGGCCGCAACAGAAGACACAGCGCGACCCGAGTGCCCAGCTAGGGCCGCAACCCGAGGAGCAGAATTCAACTGGAGCTGAAGCTTCACTGTTTGCTTTTACGAGCTGTGTGAATTTTGCAAGCGTAACACTAGCTGCTGTAAAACAGAAATAAAAACAGTGTTTCTCCGCCGATGAAGAATAGTTCAACATGAGCATGTGTTATTCTGTCCTACTCATTTCAGGGGCAGCTCTACTCTGAGCTATGGCAGCTTTGAAAGGAACAGAGCCTGGAGGTCATGCTGGTGACTGTAAGCCTGTCAGCCTGGGCTCTTTCTCACACAAATACACACACACACACATATAAAAACGAAGTATCAGTTCTTCTCTGTTTCAAGGGAGTGGTTTGAAAAAACAACAAAAAAAAGGCCAGTGTAACATGATTTGACAGATAACCATTTTGCTTCTTTTCATGCCAATGAAATTCACTTTAAAGGAGGAACAAAAACAGAAAAATAGTATTATAGAGCTGACCTCACCTTTTGGACCAGCGATAGCACACACTGTTGGATCCACACCAGTAACAGACTGGAAATGTGTTCCCTCCAGACTTTTTGAGGATGAGACCTTCACTTTTTTACAAAAGAAATGAAGATTAATTGGTCTGTGAGGACGAAGAAGTGGGACTACATCCCGATAAACAGTATTTCTTGCTTGCGAATGAAGAATGAGGCAGAATATTACTGAATATTGCATTTTGCAGTATATATTACTGCATCTTACAGTATGTTACTGTAATTTACATCTTGATGGATTCTTACATGCCCTTTGGTCCAAGCTCCTGGATAAACGATATTTGACTCACTTCTAAGAATTCAAGCTGAAATCAAATTTAAACACAGATGGAGTTCATTAGCATTTGAAAGCCATAAACTGGCTTGAAGGCAAACACATTTGAATATGCTGAGCACTCTGTTTTAATATAAATATGCTTATCAATATTTCAGTTAGCTGGTCTCATTCTGTGTTGAAAGATGGCGATTCTGGTTGAATTCTGTGATGCGTTCAACACTGTTCAGGCTGAATTATCAGAAAGACACGTGTGTTGGATATGGATATGCAGGGGACACAGGTACTCTTTAATTAGTCTTTCAGGCAGCTGCTAATTACAAGCATATCGGCTGTGTTATATACTGCAGTAAGTGAGGAGTCACCTCGAATAGGCATGCTCTGCTGAGGGACCTTTAATGAGCAAAGACACAGCAGGCATGCCTCTAGAACCTTCTTTCCAGTACAGGCCCACAAAATACTGGCACTTATGTGGTCATTTTTAGCCCATTGTCACTGTAAATTATTAAGCCTATACATAACATTTGGTCTCTACTGGGACAAAACCTCATATCTCCAGTATAGTAACTTTCCAGCAGAAGTTTCAGCAAATAACAAACTTGAATGTTCATCAATGGAGGAAAATTTTATAAAAAACAAACATAAAGGACAGATGACCTTGTTGCATTCTGTTAAAAAAAAGGTTTTGACCAGACACCTACAATGTGATGCTAATTATTCCCAAAGCACATTAAACAGTCAATACAGTTTCACTGGACAGTTAAATAAAAAATATTCATACCATATTTTGGTTGTCACTTACTGTAGCAGGATGATTCCTATATAAGGATTTTTTCAAAATATTTTTGAGATAGTCTTCAAGTTGCATCTAATGGAGCAAATCAAGCATGTAACAACAAGATAAATTATATTAAAGAGCATATTTTAATCCAATACTCATCAGAATTCATTAAACATCATCGCAAAGTTAAATAGGAACACATCATTATTTAAAAAAACAAGCTCTAAGAGTATTTTTCATTGGAATGCGGTTTAAGATGAAGGTTCTAACTTTTCTGCTGATTAGCTGTTCCTCTTTGACCAGGGCGTCCGGTCTGCGGGGTAGTGTGGGCATGTGTCCTCCCTGAGATCTCCTATGCCCTTTAAACGACCTTCTCTTGACAGAGTGACTGGAAGAGAGAGAGAGAGAGAGAGAGAGAGAGAGAAACCTTAAATGTGGCTGCTGGACCATTTGTCTGCGAATACATAAAA
>JBBPDH010000002.1:7239287-7266828 GCA_037974565.1 Clupeocharax schoutedeni | reverse complement strand
GGATACAATTATGCATATTGTCTATAAAAAAAGTATGGTGCAAAAAGAGCAAGATTATGGTAAAGTGACATAGTTATGTCAGACAAAATGTTAGAGGTAGACTGAGGGTAAACTTTCTGAAACTGCACACAATCACACACACACTGCAAAATTTCTGAAAGCTCAGACTGTGATATAATTAACTGAAAGGCACCATAACTTATTCAGCACTGAGAATATGACATCTAAGGGTTAATGTACAAGTTTGAAGAAAGCCTTTGTAAATACAAGAACATGTAGTGAAGTCAGAGGTCACTGTGAGTAATGGGGAGTCACTGACCCAGCATTTTGCCGTCGCAGTTGTCAGCACCGTAGCTCATGTCCAGCTCCTCTGTGTCCACCTGCAGGTCATAGTGGTCTAGACTGACTGAAAATCTGCTCATGGTGGACTCCAGCTGCTCCAGCTGGGGAGGCCTCTGGTGGCCCCTCAAAGCCATTCTGCTCATGCTCCAGATACCATCTATCCTATCAGCCAGCGCAGTAACACACCCGTCAACAGAACACACACATTAAATCACCATTCACCATGATAAACTGCCATTTTGGTGAGAAACGTTCAATAACAATATTGGATTACACCACCACAACATTTATGAAAAGATCAAGAATGAATTAAAAGGGTCCTTATCTTACATTGTTGTCTTGTACTGTCCACTTATAATACTTGTGTGGTTAAGGTACTTGTTTTTACATGAATATTTTCCAACCTCTTTTTAACTCATAGAATTCTACAGGCTTTTATTTTTTACTTTCCCTTTAAGACTGATCTATTTAAAAGAGCTCTGTTCTGATTGCTACCCTGTATCTTGCATGATTCAAAAAGTAGGCGTCTGAATCAGGTATGCTTTCAGCATGGATGATTTCGGTTTATCCACAACAGAAAAAGCAGATATAAGTAAATATGTTGATTTTCACTATTACAAAAACAATGTATTAAATGTATTTTGGTACTTCACTTCCAAGTATGGACTGTGTAGACGGAGAAGTAAATGCTACATCAATATCCTTAATTTCTGATCAAAATAAAATAAGATAAATGTAAGATACGGATCATTCAATGAACAAATGTAGATTACAATAATAATACGTATAAATGTGTTCTAATCAGTGCTCTAGTGTGTTTTTTCTGCCCTCAATTCTTAGCTCCATTTCTCAGTCATTTCTTTGGTAAGTAATCAGTGAACAGTGAAAACCATGGTTTATCTTTTGCGGTCACTGATCATTGACCCCGCATGCAAAATGTATGAAGTATAGATTTCATATCTGCTGGCTGTAGCATTCGGCTTCCAGTTATTTGCATCAGTTACACTGGGGGGAGAGAGCTGTTAATGAGGGGGCACCTCTCTCCACACCAGCCGCCACGCTAGTGGCCCAAATGCAAAGTGACAGACCATCCATCAGAGGACATGAGGACGTAATTTTTTCTGATCCAGTAATGGGCAGTGGACGTTGATTCTGCATGATTTGATGGCAAGTGATGACAAAGGAAGTGAGAGGCCAAGGTCAAACGGAGAGACAGATCTGAAATGGGGAGATATCATGCAATATTGGGTGAAGCATGAACCTTTATGTGTGCTGGATGGAAATAAAATGTGCAAGAGACATCCAGAGAAGCTTTTGAGCCATCTGTCGTTTTCAGGCTGTAATTTGTATTGAAGAGAAACACTATATGAAGTTTTGCACACTATTACAGGGTAGTAAATCTGTAGAATGTTTTTTTTGGTGGGTGGGTGTTGGGTGGTGAGAGCTATAAGGCATTACAATACCTGGCATGTACCTCTCCAGCTTGAATAACATTTAAATATATATATGTTTTCGCCCTAAATCAAATGTAAAATTACAGTAAAATATCATGTAGGGTATCAGACAAGTTTATGTTACAATTATACTGTAGGGTATCATTTAGAGGCATTAAATGCTTTGAATGTCTGGTTCCTATCACCACTGCTGTGAACAATTCTGATCCATTTACATTTCTCTAGAACAGACCATTTCATATCGAAACACTTTAAAGTGGACGGTTCTTTAAAAATATGATATTAAGTTCCACTCAACTGAAATTGACTTTAGAAGTTCTCCTATTATATTTTATGGCAGCTTTATTTTTTAAGAATGTTTTTACATGATGTGCAATATGTCTGCGAGTGTGAGAAAAAGACAGAAGGGGCCATTTTCAGGTTTTAGGATTTTGTGCTTCATTTCACCTGTCATTGCTCCAGTAACACAGAGAATCTGCCTAATGGCCAAAGAGAGGCCCAGTGCTGCAGGGAGAGAGAGAGAGTCAAACCCACTCATGTTAACATCATAAAACTAGGTCTAGAGTCATTTAGACTGAAATGGAATGCACTGGTCCAAGATTGCTCAGCTGCATCATTGTGTCTCAGTTATATATTTAAACAGAAATCCAGGCTTTTATTGACAAACCACCCCCTGAATGCTGCTCTAGGATCAGTTCCTGTATCTGATATTTTCTCCTCTGACCAACTTGTCCCTGTGCTGTTTTTGCTTACATTACACTTTTCCTTCTGGGAGAGAAATAAAGGACAGCTTCCATAAACTCACAAATGGCTGTAATTTCTGAGCTCTATTGATGCATTCGTAGTCATCATTACTGTGGTTAGTTTGTTTAACAAATTGTCACACCACGTTGATTAACCAACTTGGTTTTGAAATTGTCACACTATATTAACAGCTTTTGATACATCCAGTTTTCCAGAATTACTAATGTAGCATCATCAGTCTTGCCCAAGGACACCCCTTCCTGAGTGGGGTATCAAATCCAAGTCTAATGGGTTTGATTACCATACCAGCTGTAGTCTAAAGACAAGAAGGTTAATGTGACCATCATCATTTCCATTCAACGCACCACT
This sequence comes from Clupeocharax schoutedeni, assembly GCA_037974565.1. Taxonomy (NCBI): domain Eukaryota; kingdom Metazoa; phylum Chordata; class Actinopteri; order Characiformes; family Alestidae; genus Clupeocharax; species Clupeocharax schoutedeni. The sequence continues at coordinate 7,263,919 of JBBPDH010000002.1, read as the reverse complement.
TCCAAGCTCAAATTGAATAAATAATTGGGGAATTTAGAATATTTTTAGAAACAGCTTGAGTATGTAGTATTTATCCAAAGAATGGATATGACTTTGTTGAGACATGATGTGTATACATGGGCATCAGCACCATTATGGTATTTGTTTTGTCCCCCCTCTTTTGCTCTCACAGGCAATAGTCAATACTCAGTATATTCTATTGGCAACAAATAAGCTCAACAAATATAGCTCTGTAACAAATGTTAATTAAATTAACAGCCTTGATCATTTTAGGATTACGCAAATAGTTTAAATATTTTACACAGTATTCCCTGGAAGAGTCCTTGGGACACCTGACCATCCATAGACTTTAACATGCAGTTGGTCCTGCCATTGCAGATATAACAGCTTCCACTCTTCTTGGAAGACTTACTATAAGATTTTGGAGTTTCTGTGGGAATTTGTCAATATTCATTCTTTAGAGAATTTGAGGTCATGCAGTGATGTAGGATGAGAAGGCCTGGCTCAGAATTTCCGTTCCAGTTCATCCCTAATATGTTGGAAGAAGTTGAGGTCAGAGCTCCGTGTGGGTTCTTGGTATGCTTAGATCACCTTTTACAGGAATTAAGGGGTCTAGCCCAAACACTGAATAACGGCTATGCCCCAATACTTTTGTCCGTAAAGTGCATATTTCCACACTTAAGCAATGGTAATAGCTCTGTAGTAGTAAGGCCTAAAGAGCTGCTGAATTTGCTCTGCCACATTAACTGATATACATTCCTTTATTAAAAAACACAGAAAGGCTGAATTACATGAAATACACAATGCATAACGCTGAGCTGAGACCTTTTGTCGTCCTACAGTTTAATGCCCCTGTAGGCCACTTTCGGACCACTAAGTAGATAAAAATTACACGCGGTATTAAGATGTGCTGAGCTGAACATCCCCAAGCAAGAAGGAAATGAGCTTTGCTTGCTGTGCTCCTGCTCATTAGATGAGGCGGAATCCTGCCCGAAAGACTCTTTAGTTCATATTCACACTTTATGACGGCGCTGGAGCAGATTAAGCCCTAGACTAATGAGTTCATTTTTATTACTTTCATCTACAGTTTCAATTAATTAATTCTATAATTAATTACATAGCATGTTACATCATTTACTTAATTTCTTTCCACATCAATACATTTCCAAACAATTTGTCTTGCTTTCGTTAGCAATTACCGATTTATATTTAATGTAAAATCACAACATGCTTTTGTCATCCCTGTGCCAGCTATAAAAGCAAATGCACTATACTCAGATGCTGTACAGTTAACGCATCTTGGCGGAAAACTTTGCTATCAAGAAAACTGTGTTGCCACAAGCAGCTCATTAATTTGTACAATTATACTTTATTGGCTTCTCATACAAAGCAAGGGAGTAGACATTATTTCATTATCATCCGTGAGTAAGGAAGTGCCGTATTCATATCTGCAGAGCTGTAGTGATCTACAAAGCAGTGTTTATTTCAGTGCTCAATTTGATGTGCATGCTGAATGGAGAGAACATCCTATTGCTTCAGTCTTCACATAGATATGTATATCAGTGTATGTGTATATTGCATGTTGAAACTTGAGAAGCTTGCTTCTTTAGTTTTTGTGTGACAATGACCTGCACGTTTACATTTAATTGACCATTCAGTGCATTGTGAGAGGCTCCGATATTGTTTCAATAAATGTGAAATTACATTTCTGTTTACACAGAATTTGAATAAAGAGCTGTTTTGTTTCTCTTTGTGGTTGTGAGAAGAGACCTCCAAATATAACTCTGATCTGTGTTTAAGACTTTTTGGGTCTTAATCTCTTGCATTAAGTCAAAGTGAGCTGCACTGTCATCTCCACCATAGACAAGTATATAAAGATATATAAAGATTAAAGATTAATCAAGGTTAAATGGCAACGCTCAAGGTGCACACATACTCATAGCGCAAATAACAGAACAATTTTAGAATAATGGCGTATTATTTTATACATTTTGAAGAAATGTTCCATAGATAGGATTTTATAGAGCAGGTAGCAGAAATATCTATGATATTTATGAAATAGAGATTATTAGAATATGTCCATAGATTACTTTTGGAAAATATGGCATAAATCCAAATATGAGAAATACATTTGGAAAAATTCTTCAGAATTTGGTCAGGAACTAACATGTACATTTAAGGACTGCAGAAATGGTAGAAGCTGAGATTTGTGGTTCCAAATGTAATAAAAATGAATTTTTACATTCATAAATTACACTTCAAGAGAAGATGCAATATATCAAAAATTCAGGTTGGCACGACAAAAAGACTTATTTGTGCCTGTAGTATTTCAGAGCTTGTTTAAATAGTCTTGCTTGGGCTTGTGGTCTTACTTTGTTTGCATTTCTTTGATAATATCATCCAGCTTTATGCATCCATGTATATTATGAGTAGAGATGTAGGGAATCACATACATTATTCTATAGTTTACTAAAATGAGAGATATAAGAGAGGAGCACTGAAATAGCTTCTGCTGCTTCTGCTTCATGAAAAGTGAGTGAGCCAAAATGAATGTGTTCCTTTTACATGATCTCATACATCATGTCCATTTAAATCATATCTTAGATTATTGAGAGTAGTTTGCTGAATAATTAGACAGTGTGTGATGCAAACTAAAGAACAATTCATTAAGCATGCAAGAGAGCACATTATCACACAAGTCCATATCATCAGTCTAAATCAGATACCTCTATATCACCACACACTCGTTCATTACATCAAATCACAGCATCAGCTAAAACACAAGCTTGGAACAGCAGGAAGCCAAGATGAGAGGAAAAAGAGAAAAAGCCTACCTCACTTTGTGAAAGACACACAGGCCTTGTTCCTTTTCACCTCTGTAGCTGAGAAATACTGTTATTTTGTAGTCACTTCACCTCTGCTCTCAATTTCTTTCTTAATTCCCATTCATAGGTGTTTTATTAGCCATTGAGGTGCCACAAGGCATGCGTCAGGTCATGGTGACTCTAGCCCTGCGTCTTTATTATGAGGATCCAGTTCTATTCACAGCTCCTACAATGTATCATTGAAGTGGAGGGGAAACAAGGGGATGGTTTCACGGGCCACTCAAAGCCCCCATTGATGCCAGTGTTTGTGTGTGGAATGTTTGTACCAGGAATCAGACGGCTGCAGCTAATCTCCGTGATGTCAGCCCGATTAGATTCCAAGCTCTGGAGCTGAATGCATTCAGCAGGGACTGGCAGAGGACCGGCCCGACTGGTATTTGTGTTGCTGGGTGGGGGGTCCTGCTTACTGATGTGTCAGCGGTTCAGAAGGGCAAACGCTGGCATAGAAAACAGAACAGTTACGACATACCAGTGTGGGAGCTGCAGTGCTGAATGTGTCATGGTCTGTGCATAGTCTTGTGGGGAAGGGAGAAGGGTGATTTTGTGACCTCTTACATGACACAGTGCAGATTGATCAGCTGGGTGTATTTATAATGATATAATCCAGGTAGCAAAGCGCACATTTGGCAAGTCGCTTAAAGGGACACTCTGGCCAGACTCTATATGGACAAAAGTATTGGGACACCTCACCAGAACCTGAACTGCTCTGAAGTGAATACCTGAGGGCCAGGCTGTTTGTAATGTGGCTTCTGGCTCCCTTGGTGTATTGTTAGCTACCTGACCTACTTTTGTGCTTGCCAGTCAATGGCAAAATGAGAAAACAGCTTAACAGCAACGACTTCCAATAAAATAGTCCACCACAAAAAACCCACCCCAATTGTAATTGTAGTTATTGAAAGGAAGTGTTTTTGATTGCTTTTATTAATTTAAACTTAAATATTCTACTCAATATGCTTACACTTGTACATTTCTGATGTAGATAATTAAACTGTATATTTTTAAATAGTAGATAATAGTACAAAATTAAACTGTAAATTTTGCTCATATCTTTGCATGTTTTAGATTACTGCAGCAATCTGTAAAATTTTTAATCCACTTAAATTCCTGTTTATAATTGTATATTATGTTCATATATCCATACTGTATTCATACTTCATATATTCATACTGTTCATACTGTATATTATGTATATTATGTTCATACTACTGTACATCCATCTGTAAATATTTTTCAGTTTATTCTTGTACATATCACCTTATGAATACTCATAACTTATAACCCATAACTTGCAACTCATACGTATACCGTTATCCTGCACTTGCTGCTTATTGCACTTCTGGTTAGACCAAAACTACATTTTGTTGCCTTGTACTTGTACATGTGTAATGACAATAAAGTTGAATCTAATCTAATCTTATTTGAATAGGAAAAATGGTAAATGCCCTTAACCATGTTTTTATGGTAGTCTGGCATACAGTAGATACTACTAAATTGTGCACCAATACTTGGGGCAGTCATGTGGAAAAAAAAAAGAAAAGAAAACATATTGCTAAGAATGAACTAAAGCACTTTGATCATATGATGTGAGCTTCACCTCGAAAGCTGGGGACAGCATATAAAATATAATTCATTAGAATACTATTGTATACTATTTGCAACAAAACACTGCTTCATATTTTTACGTTATAACATTAATTGCACATTGTTTAATTCAGGGATGAAATATGCAATATGTTCATGTATATATCTGCAGCTGTATATCATTGTGCATTAAAGGATAAGGCATAAATATATCATCATGGTTAGGGATTCAACAAGTGTATGATCATATTTACAGCGGTCACTGGTTTGTATTGTTTTAAGTCTTTAACCCCTAACAGGAGTCTAGAGCATACTTTGGGAAATTGAACATATGTAACTATGCATGGACGAAATCATATCACTCTCTTTTTGGTGACTACACCTCGATCACGTGGTGTGAGCTTCCACTCGGACGCTTCTGCGCATGCGCATGCGACCGACCCAGGCAGACATGGAGATTTAGTCACGTATTTAGGCTTTATGTCTGTGGACGTGCAATATTTTGCATATTTTTGTCAATTATACTCGCTGAATTGCGTGCAGCGTGCAGGAACAACGTATGTAGCAGGTTTCTGAGTGTGTTCTCTGTCTGTATCAGGCTCAGTGTTGTATTTTTAGCCTCTCTTGCTAGCTCTACGACACTGGGCTCTTCTTGTTTTGCAGAATAGTAGCATTGGTTCATGCCTTTAGGAGCTTTGAGACATTCTTTCAACCGCGAACCTGAATGCAGCTCTTGTGGAAAGACTTCTGGTGTTCTGTTTTGTTCACTGGGATCTTTGTGGGATGGCAGACTGTTGTTGCCAGTCACTTGCTGCTGTGCTGCGGTTGTTTACATCTCTGAGATGTAGAGGTATGTCGTGAGACTTTTAATTTATCTCATAAAACAGTGAATGAAAATTCTTGTAATTCCATGTCTCAACCAGCCTGACATCCCTCCCATTCCATTCTCTCCTGCAAGCAAATGGCAAGGCAGCATGACCAGCATCCTCAAGAGCCATGGTGCAATCTGAACCCTACTGGGACCACCACATCCCCCTGCCAAAACTGGAACCACTTCCTTCACGCCTACTGGTGGTTTTGGTGGCTCTGGTCTGTTTCATAAACAGTTATGATGGGGACTTTGTCTTTGATGATTCAGAGGCTGTTATCAATAACAAGGTACTGTATGGATGTCTTAACCACATGTCATTTATTGTGTAGTCTGCTTCATACAGCTGTTTACATTACAACATGCATTGCACATGATTTAATTCATGGATTCGGAGACCTGTGTGATTTCTCATGTACATATGTGCAATTTTCTTTCATTGTGGATCAACGAATAGGCAATCAAATGTGCTTATAAATCACTATTAAACATAGAATAAACCTACCAGACCATCAATACTAACCAATATTCGTTTAAAGAGATTCACTGCTGTTTAGTTCATGTCAAACTCACCATATCTGATCTGAAAAGCAGCGTAACTGCCAGTAGTGCCCCCTTGTGCAGAATTGTCAGGCTGCAGAGCATGCTTTTAAAAGTCATGAACACAATGTAAAATTCTTTCTCTGCATTTAACACATTCACTAAGTGAAGCAGTGGACAGCCAGCGACGCAATACCTAGGGAAGCAAGGCAGGAATGCTCCCCAGGATACCAACTCAAGGGTACCACAATAGTCCACTAGCAGTCCTGGAATTTGAACCCACAGCCTTCTGATCGCAGGGGCACCTCTGCCCCATTCAAAGTTGGGAATCAAGAACCAGTTCCATTTTTTCCCCCAGAGGGTATAAAATCCTTTAATAGATGTCTGCATTTTTTGCTGATCGCAGTGCAATGCAAAAATACATGTTCTAATGACACTGCTGGAAACTTTAAACAAAAAGAGAGCTACTTAATGTATAATTATATTTAATTTGGCCTGTTTTCTCTTTGTAGCGGATTTTGCAATTGGTCGCATACTGATGCTATAAATATATGCTCACAATAGCATATTGTAACGTAATTTAGCATGAAAAAAATTGTATTGCCCAAAATTATATTTCACTGCTGTACCCTAATAGCGTGTTACATTATTTTGTTTTACTTGTGATAGTTCTTAAACAAATCGTTATCTGTTTTTTCTTATTACAGGATCTAAACCCCGCTACCCCTCTGAGTAACATCTGGAAAAATGACTTCTGGGGAAGTAACTTAAGCAGCAACTCCAGCCACAAATCTTACAGGCCACTTACTGTTCTCACCTTTAGGTAAGCTTGCCTGCCTTGCTTGTCATGAAGTGTATTTAGTAGGCTTGAGTGACCCGATGATTAACATAACATTACTGTCCAACCTGCATATATCAAATATTTTTAAATGACCTTGCATATATTAAAGGCGTATGGTTGAAAATGCAATTTTATTCTCAGTAGGGAATCAGAAGTGGTGGCTCCAAGTACTACTTCATGGAAAGCACAATAATTGACATTAAATTGGAATGCTGCTTGTATTGCCTTTCCCAGACTGCTAATTTCTGCTTTGTCTTTGGCATTTGAACTCAGCCATGGCTAGTTTCTATATGAGGGTTATTTAGTCTAGGTCATGTCTCGTGCTGTTAATGAGAATGACATTGTTTTGCATGTGTAATGGCTAAGGGCTGATTTGCCCACCCCTTATGCAAGGTCCCTAGGGTCTGTATAGGCAAAATGAACAAAATTTGTCTGCCTGGGACGGGCGTGGACTGTCATCCTAGATGTATACCTTTTTGAGAACAGTGTAGGAGAATTGTGTACTACCACACTTATTGTGATGACCAGCTGTTGCCATGTGCAGTCTGTAGTGGACTCACAGATTGAGTTTATGAAGTATTAAAGTGTAATAAAGTGTAATTGTGACCGCACCATAAAGCATTAGAGGTCTTGCACAATCAGTCGTATTTGTATAGTGTGGTGGGCTTGTCCTAACTATTGAGATTAATCAACTCTCAGCTTATTCATTATCTCCTGAATTCAGTCACTGCTTTATTCACCGTAGACAGAGCATTTGTGAACTTTAAAGGAAAAGAGCACAGCTGTTAAATTATTGGCTATAATATATTCATTTATTATAGTTTAAGCGCTAAACTTTACACTTTGTCAATTGACACTTTATTATGCTAACATAAGTACTGTTGAAAAAATAACAATATGTTAAACTTGGAACATGTTTTTTAAAGGATTTAAATGGAGAAAACTAAAGATCTTTTAGACATAGATTTCGTGCAGCATATAGACAGTGTAAGTTTCGAAATGTTCTATATGTTCATATAGAAAAACGGAGCAGTTTTGTTTTCCCTTTCCTTTTTTAAGAGTTGTTTCATACTGACAGTAAGAGTACATTTAAGTGGCAGCATAGTGAAATACATTTGTAAACATGCTGCACATGTTCACGTCAGCCTTGCATCAACACTTCTGTAGAAACTGGAAATGTCTCTTACTAAATTGTGGAATTACTGAAACTGTATGATCAGACATTGCCTTTGTTTTCTTGTCATTGATTGTACTTGTTGTATTGACATGTATTGTTCTTGTCTGCAGGCTAAACTACCTCTTGGCTGGTGGATTGCACCCAGTGGGCTTCCACGTTCTCAACATTGGCCTCCACTGTGTTATTTCGGCATTAATGATTGATGTCTTTGCTATATTAATTGGTGGCCTGGCCTACGACAGGAAAGCTAAGAGACTTGCCCACATTCCGAAGGCTTCTCTCCTGGCTGCGCTCTTCTTCGCTGTTCACCCAGTTCACACAGAAAGTGTAAGTAGAGGGGAAGCTATGACTCGGCATGCCTTCGCTTCACAGTAAACAACAGCATTCTACAATGCCCTGTACCACATTGCTGCTTGGATGCTGCATGAAACATACATTAAAAGAGGCTGGGGAGAAGAAAGCCCCGCTCGGTAGGTGTGCATTGCTAAGGTGTGTTCTCAGACTAGTCGGCTGTGCTAATGGCTGCAGAATAGCTGGTTTAACCTGCCGAGGATGTATCCAATGGTGATTGAACTGGAGCGTGAGGCCTGAGCTCCTCCACTGCCTGGCTTCTTTAATCAGGCACAGAGAGGCTAGTGCAGGACCTGGGGGGTGAGCTTCAGAAAGACCACTGACTTAGGCCTACCGGATTTATCAAAGGATCTCCAGCCACTGCCCCAGGACTCCAGCCAGGGCCAACCATGGCTCTCTAATGAAGACGACCTCCTGCCTCCGTCATTAATTTGGCACCTCCAGAAATGCAGGCAATTTCACAGGCCAGAGCACGGCAGCAGATATTTTAACTACCGTTTTTTTTTCCCCTTTCTCTGCAGTACAAACAAAAGGCAATTTTGTTGGTTGTAAAATGCTCAGCTGCTGCTGAAATGAATGCCCCTAGGAATTGTTTCGCAAGGCTTTTAATACCATTTAAGTGTCTGTTTTTCTTGATGTAATGAACCACAGAAAGTTTTTTTTTTTAAATTTCTTAAAGGAGAAGTCCACCAAAAAATGTTGAGTTTTCCATTGCATTCTATGTACGAGTGTTTCTGCTATCAGGGTTTTGTAATTTCTGCTAAATTTGACTGCCTGGGACTGTCATCCTAGATGTAGACCTCTTTGAGAACAGTGTTGGGGAAGTGTGTACTACCACACGTATTGTGATGACCAGCTATTGCCGTGTGCAGTCTGTAGTGGACTCACAGATTAAGTTGAATTATTAAAGTGTAATAAAGTGTAATTGTGACTGCACCACAAACAAGTATTAGAGGTCTTGCACGATGAGTGTTTCTGCTATCAGCGTTTTGTTCACTTAAACCAGAGTTAGATTCAGTTCTGGTCAAGGACTCACCTTATCTCAAGTCATATGGTTTTGTCAGCTGCACCAATTCCCCAGTATGTAAATATTGTAAATCTAGGTTCCTGTCTGTTCCTGTTCAATTTAATTGAAAATAAGAGGTGTCACATTTTTCTAATGGAGAAAAGGCAAGAGCATAGCAAAGATTCTATGGTCCCATATGCAAGCATGCACTTGGGTAGGGCAGTTGCAAACTGGGAATGTAACTTCAGAGACTGGACAAAACCAACAGGCTGAAAATGGAGATAACAGACGCCAACCGTCCGCATCCTAGGCGTCCTAGCAGAGAGCCGCTTATGCCATATGAATTAAATATGGCTTTTTATACAGTTATATCCATATGTGTCACCCTTGGTACAAATGAGTAAAAAGGTCATAAGAATGCATTTGTGATTAACTAGCCTAGAATGTGAGGAATTAATCTCACAATACTAGAAAACAATCTTTATTGGAAGTACATTTAGTGTAGTAAAGCCAAAACTCCTTTTACAACATACGTTTTCTAACAAAGCCACAATTGTGTCACAAATATTGCCACCCCTACATTTACTACTTGTGCATCTTTGAATGTAAAAGCAATAAGTCTTCCTATATTATACTATATGAAAAGTAAAAAAATAGACAATCAGTCTTTAACACAGGATCTCTCCAAATCCTAGGTCTTCTACTTTGGACTCTCTTTATTTAGCTCGCCTCCATGCCAACTTTACCTCCATGCCTCCAACACATTATTTGTGGTGTGCCAGTACCTGGAGTTTGATCATGGAGGTGAAGTTAGTTGTTCTGGAAACACTCCTGCTAATCTACAAAGGTGATCCTTGGAGAAATATTTGTCTCTTTGAGCACCAAAGGACCATTTTGTCCCCCAAAACAAATCTGTTCTGTTCTTATTAAAGTAGGATTCAGTCAGAAAAAATGCTAATTGTTATAAATGTTATTCCAGTTTCCAGTTTTCATTTGAACAGGTAGTTTTCTTTAAATAAACTTCGCTGCGTGTTTTTGTCTTTTTCTTTTAGGTTGCTGGCGTTGTGGGCCGAGCAGACCTCCTGTGTGCTCTTTTTTTCCAACTGTCCTTTCTCTCATACTGCAGAGCATTTCAAGGTTAGTGGAGAAACGTTGAACATGTGTGCAGGGTTTTGCACTGTATACCTATTGTGGCTTTTTAAAACCTTTTTTTTTTGTCTTTTTCAGGTGATAAGAGTGAAAATTTCTCTGTGTCATGGATAGTGGGAAGCCTTCTGCTGTGTGCTGTAGCCATGCTGTGTAAGGAGCAAGGCATCACAGTTTTGGTATGTTTACATGTCCACACATTTGCACCTGTAGAATTATAACATAGTATTTAACATTTAGATTTAAGATCATTTAAGGCAAATTCTCCATGTTGGTGAGAGCTTATCACAGCACGCAGTCCAGACCCTGGCCAAGAAGCAGCCGATTGTAATTGCAGGGTGTGGCCAATCGTCATTATTAGCTGAAAACCATTCACCTTCGACAAAAGTAATGGGACAGCAGGGCTAAGGGATTTTTTTTGAAAGAGTGTGAGATATAAATAAATAATTCCATGACATGAACATTGTTATAATTCCCGAGTAACAACACTCAAGTCACAAGTCTTTGTTTGTGCGGCTTAGGTCCGACTTCAGACTTCGGTCCCCCTCTCTGGTTTATAATTAGAACAGATTACTTTGGGGGCAGTAGTACATACATAGTCATAGGTGGTAGGCATTTCTTTTTAGACTAATTGAAATGGATAGCATAGTGGATACACTACTGCACTTAAGAAGCTCATAGATTTGAAGTTGAGAGGAGAGAAATTGGAGAAGAGACAATATGTTTTATTTACCTGCATTTGTAAATGTGTACAGATAATAAGAACATTGTTGACTGCCCACATTGTGTCCTGTACTGTGGTGTCTTCACATGTGACTATGAGGGGCCACTTTTCTTTAAACTTGTCTGGTTATATAAAACATCAGTCCAAATTGATCAGATCCATCTTTGAATCAGTCTTGCACTCACTGCACTTCAGGTATGGATTAGTTTGAAAAAGGAAAATGATCAGTTATCAGTATTGACCACAACAGCATGACAACTATCCAGTTTCACCCTAGGAATTAGGAAATATCATTTTTGATTGCATCTAACTGCACTGTATAGCTCACCACATCAGAAAATGCAAACGACTCCTAGCAGACTCTTTGTCTTTGATCCTGTCTTCCCAGGGAGTCAACACTGTGTTTGATGTCCTCATGATCTGCAATCTGAATATTTACGAGTTTATTCACAGGCTGCTAGTCGAGAGGAAGGCTGCGAGTGTAAGTGTCTCTTCTCCTCTCCTTCTCCACCTGATGTTGCCTGCTATCGCTGAACCTTCTGCTGACTCTCACATGACATGTGAGGTTGTGTTGATTCAGATGACATCTAGATTTGTTTTTGCTTTTTGTTTTGGTCTGCATGTGAAAGCAGGTTGGTGAATGGATCCAGAAAGGCCTGCTAGTCAGGCTGGCTCTTCTGCTTTTCGGTGGCTCTTTGCTTTTGTATGCAAGGTGGAGGATCATGGGTACGGGGCCACCAGCCTTCACCGAGGTAGACAATCCAGCCTCCTTTGCTGAAAATGTTTTTCTTAGGGTAAGTCGAAAGCCGATTGCTCTTTCTTACTTACATTCTGAATTGTGTGGTGTCCATGGAATGCTTCAACCTTTTCTTATTCCAGTCTCTATTTGCTGAACCTGTATCATACAGTCGATTACCAAAGACAATTATTTCAGAACGTTTCTCAAAGTTTGGTAAATGGACGAAACTTAAAATAGAAGCCAGTGGGCAGTTGCTTCTGTCCTTTTTCTTTTCTGGACCTGGCTTCTACTTTGAGTGTCTTTTTGACTAAACAGATTTTCTTTCTTTTTTTTTTTTTTTTGTTGTTGTTGGCATTATAATGTTAAACACTACAACATTCCTTTTACGAACTGGAGCTGTATCTGGAACACTGAAAGTCTTATGATTGAGAGAGATTCAGAATTGAGCTCAACAGTACCAATTCAATCAAGTTAACAGAATTGGAATTAGAACTGAACATCATCCATTGGAAACTAAATTAGGAGTGAAATTATAATTCATTATGAATTGGCAGTGAATTGAATTTGCATTGGGAGTTTTGTGTGAGTTGAATTCAATGAAATTCAGTCTACTTCTGTTTTTGCTTTTCTAGAGCAGAGGTCCCCAACCACTGGGCCGTAGACCGGTATCGGTCAAGGAGTCATTTGGTACCCCAGAAAATATTTTATTGATGATCAGATTATCAATAAAATGATGACAGATCTTGTTTCAGTCACGTGATAATGTACATCACAAGTTTAGTCCACAAAATGTCTTCAAAGTTTCCATGTAGTGCAAAAAAGGTTGGGGACTGCTGAGTTTTTTTGCAATGACATGAAGTGGCATGCATTTCTACCATAGTAATGATGCTTTGACCAAGTGATGTATGACAAAAAGATAAGGAAACGAATATGAGACAAAACTAAGAATTTTAATCAAACAAATAATGAATAATGAAACTGGCTTTGAATACACTGTTTATGCCAATAAATGATTATCACTTTTTTGGAAAATAAAAAACAGTTCTGGTTTTCCTTCCAATCCAGGAGAGGAGCAAACTCCTTAGTATGGCACAGCAGGTTTAGGTAAATTTGTACTTCCTTTGATGCTTGTAAATTTCAGTTTTCCCATACGTTTCCAGTTTAATGTTGTTAACCGCCCACAGTTCCTACACAAATTAGTTTCTCAAAACGGTCTAAAATCACAAGCAAAAATAATTTAAAGACAATCAGAAATACTTCCAATCTGAGTAGCACACAATCTCCAGTCTCACACCTTCAAAAACCCCTACCTTCATTATACTTCTAAGTTATAAATCTTGCAAGGAATTGTAGGAAATGCTGTTTCGTTCAAATTTAGGAATATATTATGGACAGTAATGTGCATAAAAAGACATTCATATATTTTTTATATATTTCTATTAAAGAAACATAAGTAATTTAGAAAATGATTATGCAAAACATAGTGCAATTCCAGGTGAAAACATTACTGTTGTATTTATTTCATGTCATTTATGGACAGTATGTAGCACTTCAAGTCAAATTATCTTAGAAAGTTTTTCTTGACATTACAGTTTGATTTCAGTTCTATTTCCCTCAGCTGCATTCAGTATGTACACTAAGTAGCAAATCAGATTGATTCATCTAAATAGAATTTTGTAGAATTGGTTTCAAGTCATTTCTGTTTCCTGAAATTCCAGTTCAGTTCCAGTTCTTTTTCCTACCAGCTGCATGCAATTCCAACACTAGGAAGTCTGCTATCAAATCTGCTATCGGCCCAACCCTGATTTTAGTATAATAGTTATAGTTGCTATATGTGTAAATTGGATTAGATTTTGATTATAAATGATTTGTACAGTTAATGGAAAGTCATAATATTGTACAGTTAACATTCTGTCTAGACCATGTACCCAGACAGGCGCACTCTTTGACATAGACAGGTTTTAATCCACCCTCAGCTCCCTGAATCATTTCATGTTCCTCTCTTCCGCTGCCTCTTTGATGTTGAACACCTCCTGTTCTCTTTGATTGGCAGATTGTGAACTATAATTACTACTACTCCTTGAATGCATGGCTGCTGCTGTGTCCCTGGTGGCTGTGTTTTGATTGGTCAATGGGCTGTGTACCTCTTATTAAATCAGCCGGTGACTGGAGAATTGTCTGGCCGCTGCTGCTGTGGGCCTGCTTGATTGGCTTGATAAGGCAAGCTCTGTGCTCTCCAGACAGCAGTAAAAGAAGGTAAGAATCACACAGTCTCCAGATAACAATTTTAACGATAACGATAACTCAAAATGATTATAGGCTCGGGGTGCTCTGAGTTTTGTAACCTTTTTCCATTATATCGATAAACAATGTGGAAAAACTGTTTGCAATATAATAATATAGAGCCAGTGTGCAGAATAGGCCAAATTAGTAAATCAAATTTATTTGTCTATTATACATTATATTTATGTATATAGCCAAAGTTAATACAGTACATTAAGTTCATAAAATGACATCTGTTGTCTTGTGCTTGTGCAATGTTGTCAGGACGTTGACGTTTGGCCTCGTGCTGCTGGTCATCCCCTTCCTACCAGCCAGTAACCTATTCTTCCGGGTGGGCTTTGTAATAGCTGAGCGGGTGCTGTACCTCTCTACGGCTGGCTACTGTCTCATCCTGGCCAACGCTGTGGCCTACTGCTGCTGCCGCTGGAGGAGGCACAAGGTAGCCGTCCAGCATAGAGCCATTTATCTCTTTCCTTCCTTCCTAATCTCCACCCTCAGGCCATACTTCATTGTAACTAATATTCCTTTTAGTCTGGGAGGCCAACTCTGTGCGTGCTTGTTTAATGTTCCTCTTTTAATGTGCTTGACTGATCCATCATAACACCCACCTGCAGAAGCTGCTGCAGGCGGCCATGTTAGCCCTGCTGAGCATGAACGTGGTGCGCTGTGCCCTGCGCAGTCAGCAGTGGAGGTCTGAGCAGAGCCTGTTTACCAGCGCCTTGTCTGTCTGCCCACTCAATGCCAAGGTGAGGCTACATGGGAAGAGCTGGGGGGTGTTTGGCTTCACTAAATTCATTTGTAAACTATTGTTTAAGAAAAACATTGTTCAGATTTCATTGTTGGTTTGACCTTGGACAAAAATTGTGAAATAATGTGAAGGGCGATAAAAGACAAATTATTAATTTTATTGTTGGTGAAAGTATGATTAATGTCCCTTTTGTGTTTGGAAGAAAGAGCCAATTTGGCACTCGTGGAATATTTATTTTGGACATTTGAAACTGCAGTTTTTGTTGACTGCCAGATGAACCTGGCTGCTCAGTAAAGCTGAGAAACTTTCCTTGTTCTTCCCCTTCTTTCTGCAGGTTCATTACAATGTTGGCAAAAACCTCGCTGACCGAGGCAACCAGAGTGCTGCAGTCAAGTATTACAGGGAGGCTGTGAGGTATGTGGTATGAAGTGCACTTTAAAGGTAGGGCTGGGCGATTTGGCCTAAAATCAAAATCTCGATTAATTGAACATTTTGAACTTACGATTAATGAACGATTAATTAATTAAATTTTTTTTGCCCTCATAGTTCACTGACAAGTTGCTCAGTTGTCTCAGTGTTTAAGCTCTCTGTGCTCGACATGTCGGCGGAATAACATAACATAACGGAGCGGGGTCATGTGACTCCACACGCGGCAGTGTTTTTAAAGGGATAGTAATCGAAATAATCGACCTGGAATGTTTTTTTTTGCGGTTTTAGGTTCTGAATGTCGATTACAATTATTTTACGATTAATTGCCCAGCCCTATTTAAAGGTATAGCCAGCAGTATTGATATTTTAATTAAAAGGGATACCTCACGAAAAAAATGGTAATGCTAATGTGGGCGATAGCTGAAAGTTGGGTACATCCAGTCACCATAGATTAGTTTTCGCTATTCATCATTGTAGCTATTTACAACACTAATGCTGTAACTGAGGAAGCACTGAGGTACATTGAAAAACTTTGCAAGCTCCTTATCATTTAAAAAATAAACCTGTAATAAATGTCTAAATCTGATCAATTTGTTGTTGTAATGTTTTTGTATTGTCTTGTTTTCTGTAGGTTGCACCCAAAATATGTTCATGCCATGAATAATCTTGGCAACATATTAAAAGAGAGGAATGAGCTGCAGGAGGCCGAAGAGTTGCTCACTACAGCTGTTCATATCCAGTAGGTAAACAGAAGACTACAGTGGTGTAATGTAACATAATGTCAGTAGCTGATATTGTTCATGGATTTATTGGTCAATGCCAATGCTAATGCTAATACATATGACATCAAGATATTGAGACTAATGGATTAGATGTACAATAGACTGTCATAGACTGTCATAAAATAAATAACAGATTTTTTGCATAGAAGCCCAACTATACCTAAATGTTTTGTTTTTTTTGAGTATGATAAACGTGGTCTTATATTTTTTATAAAATCCTTACGTTGATTCATGCAAATGCTGAGAATACTGACATGATTCTGCTGAAAATACTGGTCTTTCTCCTCTTATATCTTTTTTGTGTCCAGGCCTGATTTTGCTGCTGCTTGGATGAATCTGGGTATTGTGCAGAACAGCCTGAGAAAGTTTGATGAGGCAGAGCAGAGCTACTGGAATGCTATTAAATTCAGAAAGAAGTATCCGGACTGCTACTACAATTTGGGCCGACTGGTGAGCTATTTGTCTGTTCATTTGTTTGTTTAAGCAGCGTTTGGCATTTTTGCAGCAAGAAATTAAAGACACGGAATAAAAAACAAAACAACATTGTCCTATTTGTACTTTATACAGTATGCTGACCTGAATCGCCATGTGGATGCACTGAATGCTTGGAGGAATGCCACTATGCTGAAGCCTGATCACAGCCTGGCATGGAACAACATGGTTATACTGTTGGACAACACTGGTATGTTCAGTAAGCAATTGTAGTGTCATGGTTGTCTGTATAACAAGCCTTTAGAATTCTAAGTGAGGTCCTCTTGCAGTAACCTGTCAACATCATTGGCATCACATATTATTAAAAATATTATACTAAAACAAACATATAGTACATAAAATGGATTTGAATGATACACAACAGGCACACTGTGATACGCTGTGATATATTTTAGAATACAAAAGGGATAGCTGGAATCCAACGGGAAACAGTAAGGCATGTGTCATGCAACGTACAAACATTATTTTGTTACGAATAGGAAATGTTTTTCAGAATATTATGCTGGCCTTGTTTCATTATGGGTTTCTTTTCTGAAGTGATTGACTAGCTGTGTAGACTGTAGGCATGTCACAATACTGAAATTTCTAACTCGATACCGATACTAAGGATGGTACCGTTGCACCAGTTCTCTGCCTAGTCAATATAGTATAATTATATACAATCTACAGTTTCTTTTAGTCAAAACTACTTCCCAATTCAAACAAGGTTATCTTATTATTATATTATTGTTACCTGATAGACTCAAGAATACTTTATATCCATTCCAGACACGGAAGACACTCTGATTTCAATTTACAACATTTATTTTGCCATCCAATCATGTTAGAACTTAGTACACACATATCAATGTAAATAAAATAAATAAAATAACATCACATCACAAAAAAAAAACACGTACGTAAAACAGCTAAAAGTCTTTAGTATGTTGACCTGAACTTACCTGAATTTTTTTTCTTTATATATAGTCTACACAACCAAATCATAACAATTTAGAATAAGCTTTATTGCTTGGATATGGGAAAGACTGTTTGTGTATGTGTGTCGTTTCTCTCTCAGTCACTATATTGGCCATGTTAATTCCATGTTAAGTATTGGGACAGATCGCCGTTCAACTTTTAAGGTTGAGTGCCCCAATAACCCATAATCGTAAAGGAAATAATGCCATGTCTCGTTTTAGTCAACAAAAATGAAGAGCATAGTTAAGCACAGTTTTTATTTTGTAAACCACATTTATTCTTGTTATTGTAAACATGACTAACATTTATGCTGTGTCTCTTCTCGTTTTCGTCACGTGATAAATGTTTGTTGACGACGACATTTAGTCATAATTTTACAAAAGCAACATTAGCTGATGGTCCGTGTAAAATTTCAAAGCGCTAGGTTGTTTCCCGGCAGAGTTATGGGGCTGTCCTGTAAACACTGGGTCCTCCAGGCAGACGGGGAAGTGCTGCCTGCTGCAATGGCGATTTCTGTGAACATGTAATTATGTAATTATCGATACCAGTGCTTATTGATAGTAAACTCGATATGAAATTTATTATCGATTAGTGTCTGAGAATCCATTTTGTTTTTGACTGTTTGTGTTATTTTACTCGGAAATGCTCTTCTGTAAATTCCTGTTTTTCAAGGCATGCTATACTTAATACATTATTAGAATGTATGTTAAAGCACTTGAACTTGGTCTGGATAGATAGTGTCAAAAGCATATTCTGAGTGAGTGTTCTCATTAGATGTGCCCTTGACCGACACCTCAGGGGGAAAGGAAATGATCTCTGCCTCCTCCCAAACCTATTCACTCACAAATGTTTTCCTCCTTAGTCCCTAGTATAGCTACTGGCCACAGCTCTGTGTGTGTGTGTGTGTGTGTGTTTGTGTGTGAGAGGTGTGAACCTCCATTCTGCAGATGCTGAGCATCAGGTGCACTCAGACGCATGGGGCCCTCTCGCATAATTAGTCCACCCTTTACACCAATTAACTTTTCTTTCCCCCCCCCTTCAGCTGATGAGGGAGCTGCAACGGCCGTTAACTCATGTAACTACTCTACAGGGCTCTTTTCCAGCCTAATATTATCATTACAGTTAAGAACAGCTCTTAAGTTATTCAAGAATAATCAATTAGTTAATTACATAAAAGCTCAAGTTAAGTGAACGTTTTCCGAAGCAGATTTCTATAGTAATGGGTGTGTGATTTGCTATCAGTCAGCCAAATGCCATAAATGTAATGTAAATGCAATCAGTCTCCCTAAAAGGAAGATTAGTTACCAAAGGATTTATGAGGAAGCTTTTAAAAATGAATTTAATTTATTTGAAATGTCATGGGTATTAAAATCTTGGCCTGAATCATGTCAGTGCTGCCAATTACATATTCTGCCTCCAGCCACCACACGTATATTACCTTTAGCTGTTATGGCTACTTTGCTTGTTGCTGGTAGTGTATACAAATGAAAATACTGATATTACAGTGAGCTCTCATGCTAAAAAAGATAAAAATGGTATCATTTTGTCATTGGTATCTGATTCAGAATATCAGTATTGAACAAATGATATCCAGTCCCAAATATGATTAGACCGGAAGAGCAGGAATCAGCAATGCTTGAAATTTATGTATTAAAAGCTTTGTGTTGTTTTAAAGCCAGTCTTCCCCTGCCGTGTGGAGAATGCCCTGATTCCTAGACAGAAACTCTTTAAGTAGACACTTCTTCCAGCCAGGTTGGTGCTCCCCGGTGTGCCTTGGCATGCTGCGTTTTCTCTGCCAAAAAAACTTGGCACCAGTAACTTCTTCCTCTGCATTTTTCGGTCTCGTCTTGTCCCAAGACTGCTCAAAGTAAATTACCAAAAAATTGGAAATGAATTTCTTCTCGTCTTTGTTTGCCCCAGGAGACCTGAGACAGAGTGGCAGTGTGCAAAGCATGAGTCATGTTCAGGCTCCTGCAGCTCAGGAGAATCTCTGCTGCTCATGAATTAGATAAGGGCCAGGCAGTATGATGGGACCTTTCTGACTTTGTGGTCAGAGCGAGTTTTGACACCTGGATCAATAAGTCAGTAGCCCTTATGTTGAACCCTAATTAGGAAACTAAAGCAGTCGACCATGTCCGGAGAGGAAAAACTCATGTGGACACTACTGACAAATGAGGCGCTGCTCCATATGTCTAAAAGCAAGCTATGTCAAAACATTTGCGATTGCAATTGTTAGTATTGTTGTGGCTTTGTTTTTATTTCCTGAGCATGTATGGATTTCATAATTCACACTGGATCATTGTTTTTGTTCAATTTGAGGCAACCTGGCTCAAGCTGAGTTAATAGGAAAAGAAGCTTTGAAGATATTACCGAAAGACCACACCATCATGTTCTCTTTAGCCAATGTGCTGGGAAAACAACAGAAATACAAGGTACGTTTTCCTTTCTCTTTAGATTGTTTTCCAACACTGCATGTGTGCAGTACATATATATATATTGCACAGACCATTTCATAATAAAGAAAAAGAAAGTTATGTCCCAGTTCAAAGGCTTCCACTTAAAACTGTCCGCCGAAATATACCATTATCGCGAGTCATGTTCATTTTCTCTTCAGGAGTCAGAAGGTTTTTTCCGAAATGCACTGAAGATCAACCCCAATGCTGCCAGTTGCCATGGCAATCTTGGTAAGTCTTTCATAAGACATGTTGCGCCGTATTGGGGTTCCGTCTCTGTGGGTTGCTTTAGATATTGTTATTAGAACTAGCTACAATTCTTACTTTTGTTCTGTTATTGGCATAAATATGTGAACTGAGTTGTAGTACAGCGATCGGTGGTCTATATTTGAAGTTGACTAATGATGGTTATTTTAATGCTCATGACATTTAAGGAACTTCTTTTATCATTGCAGCTGTCCTGTACCACCGCTGGGGCAAGCTGGACTTGGCTAAGAAGCATTATGAACTATCTTTAAAACTGGACCCTAGTGCCCCAGGGACCAAAGAAAACTACAACATGCTGAAACGCAAGCTTGAGCAGCAGCAAAGGACAGTTGGTTAACATTTTTTGATATGTAGTGCCATGAATTCCACCCTAGTATGATGTCCACACTACAAAAATAAAGAAAATGTCTTAATTTATACTGCACATTTTTGTATGGGTACTGTTTTTTTTTTTTTGCTTCGTATCAGACTCTAGTTCTCTGTTTCGTGTGGCCCACTTCTCAAGGCATGTGGAACATATCTGCCATCTTGTCTTTCATTCCTGTCTTTCATCTTTGACCCCATGTTATGTCAGCTGGCCCTGTGTTTATTAGTCTATTTGACTTTGTAATTGTAAAGTATGTTACAATTGGCCATCCACCAAGAATGTGCCGCTCTAGTCGTATTAACAAATTGCATTTTAAAATGTCAGTTACTATGAGTGAGACATGGAGCTATGAGGTTACAGTTGGCCCATTGGCTTTTGTTAGTATGTTTGTTTGCCCACATTCCAGAGTATCAAAGTTAATGTTTTGGTGAGTGTGTATCATGGCCCTTTATTGCCTCCAATCCTTCTGTAGTTAATGTAAGAAAGGTGTTTTGCAAGTGCGTGTAGTGATGTGCAGGAGCCCAAGGGTCACCCCAAGCAGGAAGCCAGCAGCCGTTGCCGAAAAGAAAACAGCACAGCACGGAATGAAAGCTTCAAAGGAGGCTGGACGCCATCCCCAAGGGGCATCTCACACATGCTGGCTCTTCTTGAGGGTTACTGCTGAGTGAGGGCTGACCCCAGGATACAACTTCAGTCAACAAGTCTGCTCCTCAGTTGAAAGTTCAGCACACTTCTATTTTTTCACCTGCTTCCTACTGCTGCCACGGAACTTTGAAGAGCTAGCTTGGCAAATACGCTGCATTGGAGAGGAGGTTGGTTTGTTTGTGGAGTGTAAAGCACAGGTGTAAAAGGTGGGCCCAGAATGGGATGGATGTTGATGGAAAGAGAAGTAATAGCTCAATAAGTAATGCAATTACTGATGTGATCAAATGTTCACGGTGCTAGCGCAACTGTATTTTTTACACTGCAGTTTTCCATTTTAGTGTTAGTTTCTGGTATTTATACATGTCAGAAACATTTCACAAATGTATACATGTGCACTCAGATTGCTGATTGAGTTGTTTAAAAAAAAATCTCAGGGTACGAGTTAAAGGAATAGATATGTCTATCCCACTTTCCTCTTTTCTCTGTAAACGTTTCAAGGTAGCATTTTCTGACAAGGTAGCATAAATTGATACACTATAAGTAAATATATATATATATATATATGTGTGTGTGTGTGTGTGTGTGTATATATAAATGTATATTTATATACACACACAGTGGCCTTGATTGATTGCTCATTTAAAAATTCACACCATTATTGGCTCACAATGATGCTTCAGTTTCTCCAGGTTTCTTCCTAAAATCTGAGTATCCATAAATCATAATCAGTTGGGAATTTTAGTTCATTTTAAGGTGCTGCCCCTTACACATAAACACTCTCTCTGTGGGTATCTACTCCCATCAACTGGCCTTACTGAAGTCTGACTGTGTATGACTCAGTGTAAATAAATTTAAAACATTCATGCTCATCTGCAAATGCAATATTTTACAGTGGCTTCAGGCAGACAGTCGGTATCACCCCTAGTGTCCCCAATTGTGTGTCAGGGGCCTACTAATGTAGGGAATTCCTTCTTACGACCTGTTGGTGGTGCTGCTGTTCGTGGGCCCAAAATAAGTCATAAGAATCAGCTTGTAGTCACTAAGCAAACAAGCAAAATCTGTGTATGACAAAAATTCAACCTTTTTCACGAGTTTTGTGTGGTAAATAAGATGCCAATAATTGAGCTGTAGATACTGTGACCCATATTACACTGTAACCACCCTAAATAACTTTTTTCTTTTTTTTTCAGTTCCATTACTATTGTTTCTGCTATTATTATTATTATTATTATTATTATTATTATTATTATTATTATTATTATTATTGTTGTTGTTATTATTATTATCATCAACATCATTTGATTGTTAACTTTATAAACAAATGTTTCCTTTGTATTTTTTATATTTATTTTTATTTTAATTATGGATAAGATATTAATATATATTAATTATTGTTGTTGGCACCTGTCTATTTCAAGAGGACAGTGTTCCCTCCTCAGGACAGCACAATAATGAACTGTGCCAAGAGCATCTTTGGGCCTTAATAAAAAAAAAGCCTAAATGAATTAAGGGAGCAAACTATGTAACGTTTATCCTTTTCTATATGGAGGAAAAATCAATAGTTTTGAACAGGCATAAGCTTTCAGCTATTATAGTAAAATCAGAAGCAGTGCAGCGTGAGGAAAAACAGTGGAGCAGTGATAAATTAAACAGAAGACTGACCTCTGCACAGCACCTAAAATAAATTACCTCAGAAACAACCACAAGTGCTTCTTAATCTTCACCATTCAACATCAACCTTTAAGCATTACATGTAACGTGAGGGTGTCAAAATGGGCCATCTAAGAGAATAAAACCTGCCATCCCAATAAATGATTTTTGCCATCATGCGTCAAACATCAGAGGCCTATAATTACTGTCTCTGCAGTTTTTGTATCTTACATTAAGATTTTTTTTTTTGAGCCTGTCCTGGGATGCCTGAACTGACTGAATTCATTTTAGAGAACAAGTCTGTTTTTCCAGTCAGTGATCTGAAATTGTAAAGCTTCCTCCACACTGAGGATCTCCCTGGCGCTACGTTCATCCGACACAGCTCTGAATCCATTTTAAGGTTGAGAGCCTCTCTGACAGACTGCTAATCAATCTGACAGGATGTTGTGAGTGGGGCTCTCTCCAAAATGCTCGCCGCTTCACCCTGCGGTCCCTTAAACAATCCTAATGTCTTGTGATGGAGCCGAGCGACTCTCTGTTTAATTGATGCACATTTTACTTCTCCACTAGCTCAGTGCGCGTGCGCGGTGCTATGGCTGCTTTCTTACCTCTCACTCAGCGATACACACTGTGGTGTTTTAAAGAGACCAGATTGTCCCGTACTGCACAAAGCCTGCATGCCTCCTTTTTACCGCTGCCTGTGATTCATTAGCGATGTCCAGCTGCTTGCCTGAGTTTGTACAATTAATATCTTGGACATGCCCGACCAACCCTGCCCTTGGACATGATCGGACATCTCATCTGTTTGTAGTCTTACTATTGACTCAGGGCCGTCATGTATTAAAAGTCATGAAATTGTATACAATTTTATTTTAAATGGCCCACATCAAAATAATTCCTCCAGGACCAATAGTTTTCTGATCATTTAACGCATTAACATTGTTTCTAGAAACAATTCACTGAATTCACTCTTTTTGTGATGTCATAAAATTACAAACATATATTTATCCATTCAGCCTTCAGTAATTTATATCTGCCCATTCATGTTCGACAAATATATAAAACTTAAAGAGGGATGTAAAGAGTTATAAATAAGGGATTATGACTCTGGTACATAAAACCACACAAACGTAAGGGAGAAATAAAATACAAGTTAAATACAACATATTTGGGCCCTTTAAGACATCTAATAAACCATATATATTTGGTAAAATGTTTCTCAAACCAGTTAATGAATTGGTCAACATTTCTGTTGTAAGCAACAGCTACAGCTCGGTTGTGTTTGAGATAAAAAAAAAAAACAACGCATGTCTTTTAGGGTTGAGAGATCAGGAATACCTCTAAGCTGTTTTTGTTTTTGTTTTGTTTTGTTTTTGCAAAAAAAAACTAAATTAAACTCTCTCTAGACCTTATTGAAAATATGGAGCGCTGAGATTGAAATTTATTAAGCCGCATCAGTTAATGCGTGTATTATTCATTTCTGGCGAGCATGAAAAAGTGATTTAAAGAGGTTTGAAATTGCAACCGCAAAGCCTGGCTGCACAGCGCCCAGCTCGCTCTGGAGCAGCAGAGGGGTGTGATTCGCTCCCCGGACAGCCTGTACAGTAACAGCTGTGCTCCTCTCACGGTGTGTGTGTGTGTGTGTGTGTGTGTGTGTGTGTGTGTGTGTGTGTGTGTGTGTGTGTGTGTGTGTGTGTGTGT
>JBBPDH010000002.1:7189622-7215386 GCA_037974565.1 Clupeocharax schoutedeni | reverse complement strand
GATTTATGCTGTTTTTCAGGTAAGAAACAGTCGTGGAATTCTTAAGCACTGATGTACGTTGCTCTGGATAAGAGCGTTAGCTAAATGCCATAAATGTAAATGTAAATGTAAATGCACTAGGAGACCCTCCAAAAAGTTGTTCATCTCCGAAGATGCTACAAGGCCCATACACCCCCATACACAAGCAGCCTTGTGTCTGACAGTAACATCCAACCTGTTTAACATGTTAACCTCAGCCTGTCCAGCCCTGCCACTCCAAACCCTTACAGGGTGTGGGGTGACCTCTTAGAGCCAGACACCGTCGACAAAGGTGGGTAGAGTTAGACATGTCACAACATGGTTCTCTTGAGCCTAGATAAAAGGCTAGAGCAGTCACTTCAGAGGCTTCCTGGCTCTTTCAGTCAGTCCACAGAAACTTGATCACAACAGGCTCATTAGAATGAGAAGAGGAGAGAAAGAGAGAGAGCCACCAGGGAGCAGGCTGGCCTGGGCTTTTTCTGGAGGTACCTGAGACTGAGGAGCCACAGGGTAGTGACAGTAATGAGCATCACACAGTTTTCATGCCACATCAACCTTCTCCTCCTTCTGTTTTTATTATTAAAAAGGATAAAATAATCTCAAGATTTGACATGGCTATTGCATTTTTATGTGAATGGGTAATGTGGCCATCTGAAGTAATGCATATCAAATTCTTTGAAAACCCCACCCCTCCTCCCAAATATTACTGTGAATGATTATTACAATGACTTAATAAGTAATATTCATTTCCAGTAATAAATAACTGATAGTATGTCCTTGACTGTTTATGTATTTTGTGCTATTTTTGGTTTCTGTTGTTTGTTGGGATGGGTGTATTTTGTCTTTTTCTCTACATATATATTTAGATCACGTACATCCTTTTATTTCAATTTTAGCACCATGAAATAATGCATTATAATATTACAAAGGTTATTGGTTTCTAGTGCATTACCTTTTTGAGTATTAATAACATTCATACAGTTTTTTTTCACACCAATAACCTTTGATGTATGCAGCCTGAGACAAAAAAAAAAGAAAGTTGAAGGCGTACTGGTATTGCTATCTTTTATGACTTCTGTTCCAGTTCAAGAGGCTAACACCCATGTAGACCATGCTAAATGTGCCCAGAAATAACACTGGGCCTCCCTACTGTCTCTGAGATTGCCCACCTAGGAGCCTGGCACACGCCACAGCACACACAAAAACCCAGTGGATTATACTCATAGAGCATATTTCAAACATGCAAAGCATCCACTTGCCGCTTCCTCTCCACTATATAATTGTAACTTTTTTTGAATCCCTTTCATTTCCAGGCAGGCGCTTTCCAGAAGAGGGTGACAAGTAATTGATAACAACGACACAAAGCAGCTACTATGTAAACAGTTCGCAGAGTGGCGCGTAGTGTACCGCCACACACGCAAATGCACCTTGGCCACTTTCCTTTTCCAGTGTAATCAGAGAGGGCAATTACTGGGAAGGATAATCCTCAAGTTCAGTGGAGAGGCACAAGGAGACAAAGTTGAAAGTGATTATAGGGCAGGGCTGGAGTACTAGGCCAAGGGAGGGGGTAAAGGGGCGGTTCTTGAGACGCAGCCATGGGCCCCTGACAATAGTCCAGGTGTAGCCGGGCTCTCTGGACAGGAGCCTGTCTGACAGGTGACCACAAAGCTGCCTAACAAGCAGGTAATTACCCCACCAAGGTAATTTACTGAACTAAGTGCTACTTTTGCCGCCCTGTTGGTGCGACTGTGTGCAATTACACGCCGAGGCCTAACAATGGCCCATGTGTGCCTTCCACAAGGTGGGTCGGGCCAGCCAGCGAGAGAGCGTCCGGTGCATGCTTAACGTTGTATAGACACACAAAGGGCGACACTATCACATGAACATGTCCAAAAGGCATAGTGGGGTGTTGTGCAAGTCCCTAAGGCATTACTACAAACTACACCCCAGGTTGACGGTGCAGCAGGCCCATATACTATTTAGAACGTCTGTAACGAGTTCCAATTTAAGCCAAAAGACCATAATTACACGCTGTAATGCCCCATATGCTGTGGACGTGTAGCATGCTGCACTCTGAATGAGAGGTCCAATATAATTAAACTACATTTGCAAATTTCATCCTTCTAATTTCAGAAATATGCTCTTTAAACTGGCTGAGCAGAAATGACACCAGCTTGGCTTTAATAAAACAGTGGAAATATAAGGTAACGGCCTGTCTGCCACATAAAGAAAGAATTTCATTGCACAGAGAAACACAATTTCTTCTGTATATATGACAATAAACACTTTGAATCTTGAATCTTTGGATCTTGAATCTAAAGACGAATTTGAATGAGCATTAATTTTTTTTCTTCTTCTTTTCAAGCTGCAGCCTGATAATTTATTGAAGTGCTACCTGGGTAGAACAAGACTAAGAGGAACTCCTTTTGATTCCTCTGTGCATCCACTGAGGCATTATGAGAATGGAGGAGGTGAATAATAAGGACATCCCTGGCTTCTAAAAACACAGTGTTGAATAAGTAAAAACTTCTCCCAAGGAGTGTGCCAAAATCCGATATAAACCTTGTTTGCAAGGATGTACATTACACGGTGAGAGAAGTAGGCATGAAACAGGGCTGAGGGAGAAAGGGAACAAAAATTGAAACAAGCATTAAATTATTGTTGTCAGGAAAGCGCCATCTGTGCATTTAAACAGCTTTACTTAAATGTAGAATCACAAAAGGCAACTTTTAATGTTGCATTATAAAAGATGGCTGTCTCAGCAGTAAATACATTTAGCTTGTAGTAGCATGTTTTCACCAATGGCCTTGTTTGAGTACGTATAGCATCTAAGTAATTGTTTGAGCTTGTTTTGTTTTATTATTTTTCTTTGTTTAGTTGAGATGACACTAGCAAGGATGGCATTCAGCCACCTTTAGTCTTGTTAGCAATAGTGGATGACAGCACATCCCTGTGTTCAGTTTGTTGCCAGTAAATCTGATTTAATGCAATGAAGAACTTGTTAGTCAAACTAGGTCCTGGATGGCAACTGCCCTCCAAAAATGACAGTGCTTTATTCATTTGCTTATTTGTATGGATCGTAATATGGGATTTTCTTTAAAGAAATACATGATTCCTTACTAGATACGTTTGTTTGCAAATTGTTGTCTCTGACGTTTTTAGATTTCAGGTATTTAGTTATAATACTGCCCACTGCTGGAACCAGCTGTCCATGGTGATCAGATCTGACCGTTTTGCACTAAATCATGCATCTGTATTTTGTGTATTGCTGTATTTACTTTTGTATTGATTGTAAATTCCACATTCATTTCATTGTTAATGTGTTGTTTACTTTTTATGCTTTATGGCAGCTCAGCTGGATCAGAAGGATGTGCTAGTGTCACCACTGAGGGACCCTTGAGCAAGGTACTGTCCCCACACTCTGCTCCCTGGGCGCCCCTCATTGGCCGTAGCCCCCTCCTTCACTTGGCGAATGGGTTAAATGCAGAGAAAGAATTGTCCATATTGTTCACATGTTGTGTGTTCTTGCGTGACTATAAGGGTTAATAAATTAAATTAAAATCTCTCAAATAAGCTTGGGTTACTTTGATTATTTCCATGCTTCTGATACCGATTCTCCAAATACTGTTATGATAACCAGACAATAAAGTTGGTTTGTCATAATTGTGATACATCCCAATACGTCTCAGTATGCTGTACTGAGCACAGGGTGAATTAATCAGTACTGATCAACTTTGTGTTCCATTTCAAAGAGAGCATAATTTAATTGTAAATGAATAAAGAGTTTAATTGTATTGTTTGCAGTGCAGTATGTTAAATTATAAATAGTTAAATGATAAAATAAATGTTCAATCACAATCTAATTACAGTTCTTGATAGTGTTTTAAACGATTTGCATTCAGAAGTCAGAAATGCAAATCGTTATCATGAACATTACTTATTATATAGAACATTTTATTTTTGCCCTATTGTAACCCCCCCCCCCATCTTTCTGAAAACCTATACTAATTTCAATTTGATGTCAACTATACACACAGAAAAATCAATCAATTGTGATCCAACAGGCAGCATTATCATACAGTGACCACAAATGTTATCAGCTTGTATGAAATAACACTCCTCCCTGTCTATACAATCATTCCATCAATAAAGTGATATTGAGAAATAAAAGGCTCTAATAAATGAGCTAGAGCTGTTCTCTCCCTGACGCAGAGTCCTTCCTGTGCACTAAGAGATCATTATGCTGATGCTGAGACAAATGAGTGTGCGTGCACGTGTGTGTGCCTGTGTGTCTTGAGAGCTCTCTCAGAATTCACATCCATCTAAACGAGCGCCGGCCTGATAATAAATGCTCCTCAGCCTGATGATGGCTTAATTACCAGTGTAAAGAAAGTGTTTAATCTCTGACCCGTTTCATGTTCTCGCCACTCTCTTTCTTTGGGAGTGAGTGTGTCTGAGTGTGTTTGTGCACATATCTGTGTGTGTGTGTGTGTGTGTGTGTGTGTGTGTGTGTGTGTGTGTGTGTGTGTGTGTGCCAGAAAGGCACTGCTGCATCCCACTCATAGAGAGAGACCCCTGCCGTCTGCCACGGGCCTGTAGGGTGCAATTAGGAGCCCCTAAATGAAGTTGACTATACGGTCTCGTTTTTCTTTTTCTCCTGCCCCCAGCTCCTCCTCCCTTCTCCTCATCCCATGTAATTAACACAGAAGACCATGGACCATGCCAGACTCTGAGACAAGGCAGAAAAAAAAATACTGACAATCTCACAGCCCACATCATCCAGAAGCAAAAAGCAGAAGGCTTTATTTTAGCACCATGTCAGCTAGCCTAGTGCTAATGCTATAACAATAATGTAGGGCACTGTTCTCCGGGTTTGGAGTGATGTAGAACAATTCTGTTCGCATCAGATTTATGGTATTGTTCTGTGGATTCCTTCCAAAATGTCAACAGTCCAAAAATGTCAAAACATTGGAGCTGTCAAATTGCCTCAGGTATGTCTGTGCACATGATTGTGTTTGTCTAAACTGTATGTGCGTGCCCCATGATGGATTGGTGAGCAGGCCTGTGGGACTTTTGCCCTAAATGTGCTGGAATATTGTCCAGCATTCCCCCCTAGGATAATTGTTTCAGGAAATGAATGAATGAATTAATAAATTCTCACTGACTGTCAAATATCCTACCATTTTAATGCTTCTTGCTACTATATGTCACGGGAAGCAAAAATAATTCCTATTCTGTTTTATAGAAGAAGTCGAATTTGCCAATATACATTCATGCTGTCCAGAGTTAATATGATATATGACATGTTGCTAACAAGTCAACCAAGCCTGCCAACAGGACAGAAGATCATTAGACACCCCCCCTCTTGCTTTCAGCTTCACAAACAAAGCCAATCCACCTGAGACGGCAGGGGACAGGATGCCATGGCTGCTTATAGCAACCTGAGGCTGGCCACAAGAATGGCAGGAAAGGCTGCTTGGGCCCGGCCGACTTTGAAGTACTCCACTTCTAAACTATTCAGATCGGCCTGGCCAGCAACTTTGAAGGCAGGTTATCCTCAGCCGCCGCGTGTCCTGTTGTGAACGAATTGTTTCCTCTTGCAGTTTGTCTTGACTTTTTTTTTTTTAGAGAAGTTGACACTCTGCATTTTTCTGTGGGGCCAGTTTCAATCCTTGTGAAGCGGACTGTGTGGGGCCCCATGGATGTGGGTCAGGTGCCTCTCACACAGGCCATGAGTACAAGCACAGGTGGCAATGTTGTGGCTTTCCTAAGGAATCTCCTGGAGGATGACCACCCACCAACTGGCTACTTCCTCTACCCATCAGGCCATGACCCCAGTGCATCAGCTGCCTGGAAGGGACCGAGCAAACTCATTAGTCAAAAATGAGGTCACTGTGCAGGACCAGGACACATCCTAGTGTGTGTAAACAAGATGATCAGACAACAACGTAAATCTTTCCACAATATAATGCCTAAGTGTTAATGTTTGCTTTTTGACACCATTGATTTCATGTTCCCTTAAAACAGCACAGAAATTTTCTCCACAGGATCTGTGCTCTTTGAGAGGGGCTTGCTATTGCGATTACCTTCTAGTGAAAGGTGTGACAGCATTGTTGCTTTTTTCCATTAAAACTAAAAGTGTGTGTGTATAATGTGTATTCCTCCTGATACTCAAATGCACAGCACCCCCCTTTGGGTGGGCAATCAAAACATGCTCAAAAGCATGCTTCTCTGTAATTCAGATTTTGGGCTGCTACAGCAGAGCCGGCGCGTACTCGCAGGAAAAGCTACGCGGCTTAATACACATAAACAAGTCTTGCTCTCTGTTGCAGATAGGATTCGTAGCACAGAATTACCTGTGTAATCTGCAAGGAAAGAACATAAAAGTTCCCAGCCAGAGAGACACTTAGCTAAATCGCCTCAAATACCAACGTTCACCAAGTACGATGTTGATGCAGGGCTTTACCCTCACTACTCTGGAACTTTGTCACAGCAAGCCATTTGCAAAAGCAACTGCTTCCCTGACAGACAACCACTATGATGAATTGTCAATCACCTTCAGAACATTAACCTGCACACATTGGCAAAACGCCACTTAATGTCTGTCATCTGATTTATGAGTTAGGAAAACATAACGAGAGCAGATTCTGGCCTGAGCGAACCGTGGTGCTTGTCACTGATAGATGTTCCTCGTCATTGGCGAGGCTCATAGTGAGGAGCCCGCTGTGTGATTGCTAATATGGAGGCACCCCTCGGAGAATATGTTATACCATGATTGGCCTTTCTTCCATTAAAGCTCTATGACTTTTTTATCGCAGCATACGGTGTCTTTTTCCCTCTGTATCTCGTTTCCGCATATATTCACCCGAGACTGCTTATTGTAAATGCCGGATGTGTTTATATCAGTGTCAAGATTAGGTTCAGGGTATGAAGGCACAGGATGGGACTGATTGTTTCAAATTTCAAGCAAAAAATCTTAAAATGGAAGTGAGCCATACCAAATGACAGTAAAGTCTCAGTTGCATAAAAGATGACATCACTTAAATGTCTCATTATGCTAGTGCACACCGTAATAAACCAACATAGTCCAAGTGTTATTTTATAGTTTACAAATGCTAATGTAAACAGATGGTAGTTGTTTCATTCATGTCTATTTTTGCAGTGTAGGACAGCCTGCCATGTTCTGCTTCCAAATCCTCTGATCAGGTCTTCAGTAAATGCTCCAACGCCCATATCCTGTTGGCAAAGGAGGGTCATCCCAATCTGACCAGCCAAACCCCACGCCCCTCTCCAAATAAACGCTATAGTGTCCATTTCGAAACCACATTAATCTCTGACCTGGGGGGCTGGGAGTGATGGGATATTCTTAGCTTACTGATCTTGCTCCAAGCCCACTCTGAAAGTTCTCCTTCAGTGAGTGCTGAGCTGCACGTTGGCCACCCCAACAGGAAATTCCACTCCGTTCCCCAGCCACCGAACACAATACTACTAAAAACACACCAGATGAAGGCACAGGGGCAGGAGTTTTCTTTCTTTCCCTCTGTAGATAGCGCTCTTTCAAGCTCTAATCATCATACTCAGATGAGAGGCCCGAATATGAATTATGTAAGTGAGACAGGAAACACAGGCCAAAACACACAGAAAACAAGCCATATAGAACAATTGTGCTTTGATGGTGTTCACAAGCCTGTGCATGGGCGGACTGAGCGAATGGCTGAGTCAGCATGGAGGGCCACTGTGCCGGTTTATCCTCTGGGTTCACCACAGATAATAGTATTTAACTGGATTAAAGAAAAAATGATAATCCGGCCCAAGACTATAACCTTTTTCAATCAACGCAAACTCACGTTTAAGTGTGCCAACCTACTGCATTGCTATTAACCTTTAAGAATACAGCAGTCCGGGACACCAGATGAGACCCAATCAATCAATTAATCAGAGAGCCCTGTGTGAGGACAATGGCGGCTTCTCAACAGGGTTGACCTCTGAACAGGATTAGTAGACGCTGTACTCTCTTTTATTTGTTTCAGTTATTCATGTAGCTATGATGCTGTCCAAGTTAATGTGGTCTTTGGATAACGGATGTGCTGCCTGTGTGATCTTAGTGGAGCCTGTTTCTCTGTATTGACCTTATTGCACAGCATGTCACAGTGGTGTGAAAAAGAGAATAGACGACTGGACAAAATGAACAGAGAGTGTTCCCTGCTCCGTGCTCTTATCAGAGAGACACTGCTGGGCTTGAGTCAATACAAAGTGGTGGAATTTTAGCACTGGCCCTTTCGGGTCAAAAAAAGAAATGTTATTTCTTTTTACATTCATGTCTATCGACATATATTGCCATGTTTATCTTCTTTAATGTGAAATTATCTTGTGACTTTCATTGCTATGACCGAGTGATGCTAACAAGCATACTTAAGCTCATTAGATTGTGCAGGTTCAGTCAGTATGTGTCATTGGCAATGTCAGGAATGAATGTGACATCACTGGCCATTGCGTAGGTGTAAAGCCTTGGCAGAAACACTGAAGTTTGGTTCAATGACAGAAACTGTATAGAGAGAGGATGACTGCAGTCTCCTTCATTAGCTATGAATTTATTCATTAATCGTTAACTCTTCTGTGGCCTTCGGGCAGGAGGAGGCAGCGGCAGGTGACACGTCTTCATGCGGCCACAGCAGCACACAGCAGGGCCTGTGGGAATTCACCCATAATTCCACACAAATTATTCTGTTCCTTGGAGACCAAGACTGCCTGGTAAACATACCACAGGATCTGGGCCGTACGTAATTAACTCTGTAAATCCACAAAATCTTGGTGAACACACATATACACATGCGCATATCATTCCTCAAAGCTTGGGATACAATGTGACATCAAAAGCGTTGATGTACATGATGGTAGTATAGGAAAGATCAGAGTAAGGAATATGCAGTTGAAATTAAATAAGAGAGTGGAGTAATAATGAAGGGCTATCCACTGCCTGGATGAAAGTGATAGACTCCCTTACTGAATTCGGCGAACGTTTATTCTGCATGTTCTATTGAGCAAAAAGACACATCAAGCGAGGAGGCCGGGCTGCGGGAAAGCAGGTCACTGAGTCACTCCCATTCAAAGGGGAAGTGTGAGAGAGACTCTCCAGCACTGATCCCCAGTAAAGACTAACAAAGTAACAAAGCCACAGATCGGCAGCCACGCCAACAAACGAGGGAGAAAATCCTGCATGAAAACGCACTGTCTAATCCGGCACTGAATGGAACCGAGTGGTTCTAACACTATTAGTGACCGCAGCAGAGGCCCGAAACGGCTCTCGCGCATAGGGAGGGGAGGGCTTCAGCCGGCCACACTTAAAAGAGCTGCAAGCCCTGTTTGCCACCTGCTTTGCATGGGCCAATTCAAAGGCATTAGAGAAGCACCGCAGCCATAAAGAAAGCCCCATTGTGGGAGGCCTTGGAAGCCATTGTCCCACTCCAGAGAGACATCTGCACTGTTCAGACCAGAGGAAGGTGAAAGGGGCGGGATCTTCCCATGTCCACTTATTCTTTGCAGGTGTGAAATTTGGTAAATGGAAGACTCGCTGGATCCTTACCTTCACCTTTATAAACATCGAAAGCCACTATAAGGTTTTCCAGGATACCACAATACTGCCAAAACTGGAGAGTGATACATACTGAGTTTGAGCCATTGTCTCATAACTAAGAAAATATATTAGAGTCTCAGTGCTTTTATCCATTTGAAATTGTTCAGAATGTGAAGATTGCTTTTTATGCCACAAAGACTTGTCTATGTTTTACATTGAGAGAGAAGCAATTTTATTCTGTTCACTCCTTTCACAAAAATGAGACTGTGAATG
The DNA here is from genome assembly GCA_037974565.1 of Clupeocharax schoutedeni. Taxonomy (NCBI): domain Eukaryota; kingdom Metazoa; phylum Chordata; class Actinopteri; order Characiformes; family Alestidae; genus Clupeocharax; species Clupeocharax schoutedeni. The sequence goes on along the minus strand of JBBPDH010000002.1, from coordinate 7,205,521 downwards.
GTTTAAGAGGTATTCATTTACATAGAACTGCACTTTAGTAGAGGCATGATAAATGCTTGTCCGTTAAGTGGCAGGAACTGGCCCCCTATGATTTGAGATGACAACGCAGGCTTCATCTCTGCTAATTAAATGAATCAATTAAGAGACTATTGTTGCAACTGTGTAACTGATGTTCTATAGATGCATTAAAAGGCCCACTGGGAGTTCCTCCACTGCATTAAAAGCACTGTCCTCTTTGACTCCATCTAATACGACATTAGAAACCCTTATTTGCGCCTTGCTGTCATGTCAGCGGAACCTGCGAGTTATGGAAATGGGGCCGACTACCACAGTGTGATTTGATGTCTTTGTTATACACCCTCTAAGAACTTGCCCTATAATCTCTGAAGTCCCCTAAATGTCCCTAATAAAAGTGGATCCAGCCGTTCTAGGTAAGGGTCAACCATTTGCATTCTCTTTCTGCTATGCAAATCCAGTTCATAAAGACCAATTATCATATTACATTTACCCTCCTCTATTGAACCAACTGTGTTCCAAATTGTTTTAAGACAGCCATCATTAATTTTTACTATAGGCTGACCCCACTTGCTGCTAATTTGACTGGGCTCCCATATCAAGGGTCAAATTAACAGCATACTAATGCTTGACCCTGTTTAATCCGTGATGTACATTTTCCATATTAACATACAAGCTTCAATTGTCTGGTAGTTCATGGACAATTCAAAACTCTCAGGATGATAATTGGGGTCTGACACTATCCCAGATGTGAGAAGAAACATGCTTTCATTCCAAAACGAGAGGCAATTTGCCCCTGAATTGTAAGCTACTCCACAAAAAATCTTCCATCCTTAGTATTATATAGTAATTTACAGGAAAATGAAAAGATTGTAATTTGGGTTTCTAAAAGAGGATATATTTTAGCAATAATGCCATCCTTCCAGCATGTTTAGTGGAACAAAGTGATGTTTTTATAGAACATACACAGACGCCTCAAAAATACTATTTAATCAAAGGAGTCAGTTACGTAGTTCCATCCGCCTGACGTGAACACTCATATGGGAATTTTTGGAGGGCAGGTCCTGTAGTGGATTCCAACATACTGGCTGCTCCTACATGGCCAGTGGTAAAACCAAAGCACTTTCAGAGTTTACAGAGGCCTTAGGACAAGCCATGGGGGGGAAAAACTGCATTTTGACTTTAACCAAGCACCACAGGCCCAACAGGACCAGAGACATTACTGACCTCTAGCAGCTCAAGCACAGCACACTTTATAATGTAGAGGTTTCATAGCTGTTATTGAATAATAAGTGTTCAGATTGAAAACTAAATAATGCACCGGCTTCTTTTTATAACTTCCCGACAAACCCATTATACTACATTTTACATGTAGCCAGTCGAAATTAGACACACCTGATTGAATGTGTTTTTTTTTCCTAATCTTAGACATTTAATTTGATCTTAAAAGCTTGAAAAGTTGTTATCAAAACTAATATGTGTATGGCATCAGAATTAGAATCAGAAAATCGTGGCTTAAATTGCATATGACTATATATATTTTAATAATTGAGTATATGAACTACTATAAGACCCTACTATGAGTGGAGATCAATTTTTGACTGGTATTACACCTGCAAACTTCTGCTGAGAAGCCATATTACATAAATATAATAGATGCTGATGACTTGACTATTTTAATCTTAGCATCATAAGATGCAAGCATGATAGCAAGATGTTCCTTTTTTTCATCTCTTTTGTATCTTGCCAACACAAACATGTGGCCTTGTACTTCGCTTCTTATGAATTCTAATTAAGCTACTCCCTTTCTATCTAAGCGAGTTGATGCCCAGCTGTGTAGCTCTGGCTTTGGAACCAGCTCTATGTCCTTCACATAAGCTCCCTCTCTGCTCCCTGTGCAGCCTGGTGCCCACTTGTCAGATGGCAGGGCTCACCCCTGTTTCCTCACCCGCCAGCATGCGCCATCCAGTGTCAGAGAATCAAATGAACCATTTCCACCGCACTGATGCCCTCCTGACAGACAGGCTGAGCTGGCCGCTCTCGTCAGCTCAACTGGCTTTGACGCTGACAGCAAGGTCAGGAGAGCCAGCGCTGTGGCTTAGCCCAGGACGGTGAGGGCTGAGTCGGGCACGAAGCTTCAGAGGAGCTCCTGACTCACCTGCAGGAGCAGTGCCAGGCAGGAACAGTCTTACATGAATATATGAGCTAAGAGTGGAAAAGTGCATCAATGCATCATGATACACCCAACTGAAGGTTGCCTTTCGACTGCACTGACCTTGGAAAGTTAGAACTGGTTTTATAAAAAGGCTTGCTCCACTTCTAAAATCTGACTGATGAGTCACGCTTGGAGCCATTGTGAAAAACTCCACATACTTTACCAGTAAATGTGGAGACAATATTTTTTTAAATATAAATGCCGATTTCTGATATTTATATTTATAGATTTATTTATAGATTTGAACAACTCTTCACTAGTGGTTTATGTCAACTATTAGAGCATGAGTGTATGTTCTCCAGTCCTGTTGGAATAACATCCCAGGTAGTTCCTCATGAAGTTAATGAGAGAATGATTAAATATGGGAAAAATTGCATCAAGACAAAAAGGAGCTAATGTAACATGTTATCAGTCTACATCAATTCAAGTGTTATAAAAATAGTGTCTTCACTAGTATTTGGAAATGAGAATACCCTTCTATGATGTGTTAAAACCTCTGATGTGTGCAGGACACACATGCACACATCAGTAGAACTGCCTATTACAATTAGTAGAATTGCCTTAAAATTGTTCATTGACCAATATTTGTTCCTAACTCTTAATTTCTACATTGATTTTCAGAAGAGGTGCTTATTAATAATATTATTAAATATATTATTTTGAATGCAGCACAATTAATATATTGTTTTTCTGTCCATATTGTTCCAAAAAGTAACTCATTTTACAAATGAGATTAATGGGACACTGGATTTTTCTTCAAGAGTCATAACTGAATCAAATTATAGTGAGGCCTGATTTATAGCCCTTTTAGAAGCCATGCAGAACAATCAGCTTGGAGATCATGTAGGCAATTTATAGGCTGCTTTCAAATTACATTATTATGATTACAGTATATAAAACAAGACTCATCAGATGATTGTAAATGCTTGGACTGATAGTGATTTAGACATACTGTCGCATTTAATAACTCCTCCCAGTTTTTACACGCGTTTGATAGCACTGCGAGTCTGAGACATGCAGAGATGAACATAGGGACTACTTTCAAACAGCACAGCTTAACAAAGCATGCTGACCCAGTGACCCAGTGACCCCCAGCCTCCCTCCAGTTCTCTTTCAGCTTGTTCAAATTCACTTCCTCTTTGTGTGTGTGTGTGTGTGTGTGTGAGGCACTCTGAGGGTATTCAGTTATTGCGTTTTTTGTGAAGGTTACACAATGCGCATGGAGCTGCATGGGTGCAGATCAATGAGCTGCAGCATGTGAGAGTGCGGAGGAGTGGGAGAATGTTTTTGGCATGCTGCCTGACGAACGTCCTCCTGCTCGGCCCTCGCTGACCAAACAGTGGCCAGACTCACCCCAGCCCCACCACGGCCATGCACGCCTACATCAGCCCATCAGCTGCTCCACTGAGTGACTTTGCTACAAGCTGTTTGCACATGGGCTGCAATCTGGAAGACATGATATGGTTGGAGAAAGACAACACAATGCTTCACACTTGATAGCTTAATTATCAAATGCTAATATACTGCATACATTTGGAACGAACAACGGCATTTAATTGAATATTTTCAGAACTATTTCATGATTTAAAATGTGGGCAGTTGGTGCCCTGGGGTTTAGAGAGTTGCCCCTGCATTTGCAAGCATTTGGGTTTGAATCCCAGGACTGCTAGTAGCACAACTGAGGAACCTTTGAGCAAGGTGCCATCCCCACACACTCCCTGGACGTTGTGCTTGTTGCTACCCACTGCTTCACTTGGTGAATGGGTTAAATTCAGAGAAAGAATTTCACATTGTTCACACTGTATGTGCTGTTCTGTGGTTTGTTCATGCGTGACTATAAGGGCCATTTTGAAAAAGAGATTAAAAAAAAACATGTAAAAAGATGTTGTTTTGTATCAATGCCAGTAAATATCTGTTGTGTTATTTAAATAGGGGGTACAGTTTTTATTATGTTTTCCTAGCTTTCCAGTTTACAACTTACTTCCCCAATTTAGTAATGGACAATTCTGCCCTCTAGAATTGGTAGAAAATCTAGAATCTAGAACCTTTGGTGATGGAATGTTGCTGATAAAATGTCATTGCACAGCTCAACATTACACATGTGATGGTTAGCATTAAGCTAAGAGTGTGTGGGAAGAGATGGTCATCCTACTCACCCAGAGACTCCTTCACATGGAAAGCTTATACCTGGGCATCAAACCTGTGATCTCCTGATGATGGGACAAATGCAACATGCAGCATCTTAAAAGGATGAAAGAACCTCTAAATCACATTAAGTTTGTTTACAAATAAATGCTTTTCTTCAAACTACACATCCATGACAGAAGTATGGACCTTTATTTCTGAGAGAGCTTAATAAGGAACCTAAAGCTTCTCCAGTGTTTCTTCAGCCAGGTCTCATGTTCTGCTACAGCAGCACTTCAAAAAGCAGGCCAGGCGTTGTTGCGACAGTTTCAGCTCTGAGCAGAATGTGGAGCTGTGAGATTTGCAAAGTCCTGATACATCACAGCACAGCTGATTAATCAAGCTTTAAAAATGCCAAATACATCAATTAATGGGAGTTTTGACAATTACTTTTTGAGCGCAAGCAACACGGCTGTGTGAGTTTCAGTCAATGCACATGGAAAATTCTTGCTGTGGTATTATGTGTTCTAATGAACATGATTGTTTTTAAGGGGCCCTGTGCTTCACACTGATAAAACAAATAAGCAAACAGAAAGTCATATATCCACATTACAAAGGACCACAGGAGATATCTGACGAAAGAAACCCCCAGAAATCCCCCACCCCCTTTCTGAAGGGAGAAAGAAGTCAGGCATTGGGTTGCAACACATAATTGTCTCTATATTTATAAAGTAGGCAAAATATAAATTTTCCATTTGCTCATTTAACATAGATGTATGTATCATCAGCTCCAGGCTAATGTTTAAATCTGTGAATTAAACACTGATCTGTTCAGGGAATATAATACTGTACATTACAGTATGTTAAGTATAAAGCTATGCACAAATTAGACTGTTTTTGCTGACAGGAAAATGTTGCTGTAAACACAGCTCATTTCTGCTATATGGAGCACTGCGGGGGAGTGACAGTGGGACATTTAACCAGGGAAATATTCAAATGAAATCATGCTGTAGTCGAGTAGCACATTTCTTTAGAGAGTAGCTAACTTAACCAGATCGAGTCAGCAGCTCAGCTAAGTTTTGTGCTTTCGATTAATTCAACATGACTAATTCATTGAATTCTCTAGAGATGTATTCTGGGCATAGGTCTAAATATGTAAGATTTTCAGTTTGAGTCAGAGCAACAAATGCATTCCAAAGTAATACATTAATCTTGATTTGCATTATTGCTAAAGACACATCCGAAGGCTCATGAAAAATGTCTTTGTGATTAATTAGCTCAATCTAAAAAATAATGAAATAAATCTATTCATTTAAATTAATTTAGCCTGAGAAAACATAAAGCATTATCAAAAAAAATATAAAGCATTATCCATTTGTTGGTACCACTACATTAATAACTGTCATGGTACGCTCAGTGGCCAGAAGTGGACACTGCTTTTCTGTTGTTTTTGATTCTGTTTTTGTTCATGTTTTTGTGACTTTTATTTTGACTTTTGGTTCTGTATCACGCGTTTTCTGTTTTTCACCTGTTTGTGTTTTGCCCACTGATTTCTGCAAGTATTTAAGTTTTGTTTGTGTTAGTCTCAGTTATCTGTCCATCGCCATTTCAGCACGTTTTCCCTAGCCTGTATCCTGTATCTGATTCCTGTTTCTGACGGCCCTCGTGCCAGTTTCTGTTCAGTTTTCTGTTTGGTTTGTAAATAAAGTACTTCAGCATGGATACCTGGTCTGTGTTTTGGGCCATGCCCCGAAGGTAGCTCACGGCTGAGGGCTAACCCCCTCAGCCATGACAATAACATGTAACCTACATTTGTCAACATGACAGTTTCCTCCTAGAATATGTTATGATGTTAGAGAATACACATCAAACTCCTCAATACAGATTCACTCCAGATCCTTGAAAGATCCTTTAGGTCCTATTTTATGGACCCTCTTTTTTAGTTCAACCTACAGGTTTTCAAGGGGCTTAGATTATTGGACTGGGATGGTCCCATTAACAGCTTAATACTGTTGTCACTGAACCATTGTTGTGTGGATCTGGAGGCATGTTTTTGATCACTGTCCTTCTGGAAGATCCAGACACTTTTTAGCCTTTTGGCAGATTTTTATTTAGAATCCATGGGTACTTCATGAGGTCCATGATGTCATGTCTCATAATCATTCCCTGGTTTGGCCTCTGTGTCAGTATCAGATTTATAGCCCAGTAAACCAGATAACTCAGACATAGTTAATATAAATGGAGACATGCTTCAGCTTTTTTTCAGAAGAATTTCCAAGGATTTTGACATGTAATTATATATTTATGGTTGAATTTTTTTTTTTTTAACTCCACTTCCTTCAATTAAAGCTTAAATTTTAGATTTATATTTTCCACAAAAACCCTTTTGAAACCCTTTTACTCATCTTTCCCAATATTCATGGTGCTGACTGTAAATAAAGGAATGAACAGTGCACTGCCTACACCACAGATGTAGTGCTCATTCCAAATAACATATTCTTATTCAGTTACATTAGACATGGCTCAAATTAGAATGGAAAAGCTGCAGCTGAACCCAATACTGACACGCACACACACACAAGCTCTATCTACTCTGTAAGGCAATGAAGCCATTGCAGAGTGGTCGCTCTCTGAGAGGAAGTGAGATGTTTTCTCAGGAGAAGCTGCTGTAGCTTTGAGATGTAGTATAGGTTAAAGCTATCCAAAACAATGCCTCTGGGCCGGTACCCAGTAAGTCTTGCACAGGCTCTCCCAAGATGTCATTGCTGTGACATAAATCTTTTAATCCCTTCAGAGCTCCATAGTTTTGCTGTGGGGACTGGAATGGGCCCTAGGAGTGAAGCTGCACCACAGAGAGCAGCCACGCTTCAGGTAACCGCCACCACTGCAAACTTCTGAGGAACTCTGTAGTGAAAAGAGCAAATGGGTTTGGCCGGCAAGGGGATGTGGCAGCTTACCTGAATGCATATTCATGAGGCTCCCTTTCAGCCATACGCGGCAGGGAAAAGAGGGATGGCAGGGGTGGAGCTCATTCTTATTCAATCACCCCTCTCAGCCACCATATCTGTCCTCTACCACAGCCGGCTTCAATAGAGATCACATGATCACATACCCATTACTACGCCTTTTAACCCAGTTTATGCTGCCTTCTCAGTTCCCGGGCTACCAAAAAGCTGGACACCATCACACCACGAGAGCAAAAATTACACACTCTTGTTTACAAGGTTTTATTTATAGCCATGCACTCTGGCATGCATAAAGCTCTGTTATCTTAGTTTTCTCTCCCTGAAATAAATCCTTGCCCAAGTGTGGCACTATCTCAGACACTATCTGGACAGTGAGCCTTTGAAGGACAGCAAGAGGAGCAGAAGATGGCTGGTTTTGATCAGCCTGACTTGCTCACCCTCCCTCCCTCCATGCCTTTCATTGCAGTTCTGCCAGAGGAAATCCAGGCACAGGGCAGAGAAAGTGAAAGCAGCAGTGGAAGAGCTTGGCATGCTTCTGATTTACAGCTCATGATGACCTAAAGACTTCATTACCCTAATCCCACTAGACCTGATGACTGCAGAGGACAAGGCCTGGCCCTGGCCCACTGGGAGTTTATCAGCCACACTTCATACGGAGTAAATGCTGGCTGGAGACTCGCCTGCATCAGCATGCATCCAGGTTGATGTGTTGTGATATTTAGCATAACCAAGTGCTTCTTATCCCTCCCACACACTTCTGTAATAAATATACCAAAAGGGTTCAAGGGGGAACATGCCAACAAACATTTAATTTCCAATATTCAGTTTTATCATCAACTGATTGGTCACCAAGTGTCATGTTTGACTCCTATATGAGTTTGGGTCCTTTAAGGCAAGAACTGAGACTATGCAGAACAATGTGTTCCCAATGGCAGATTAGAAACCTTGTTATATGACAAATACTAATTACCTAAATCCACGACTGAAAATAGAACATCCTACCACTGAAGAACCACCACCTAAAGCAATCATTTAAGGTTTCAAGAAACTCGTTTTGCCACAAAGTATCTTTGAAGAGATGGCTCAAAGACAAGTATTTGTCTATAAAATTACTTTTTAGTGTTCTAATTAATAAACAAAAAATTTTTATGAAAAGGTATAAATTTGATGGTATGAGAATGTGGTGATTCTTTAAAACTCAACTGGATCATCATCCTGTTTGAGGATATTTTTTTAAATGTGTATCTACCAAATCTGTAGCCTCGTATGCGCAACCATGCACATTATTTCTATAATTTTCCCAGGACTGGACATCAGTGATAAGTGTTCCTTTATAATGTACAGGGAAATGTGTCAAAATGATGGTACAGAGGAAAACGCTTGAGTGACTTTTGAAGAACTATTAACTGAAAGGATCTTTAGTGAACCAGTTTTTCCATGACAACTCCAAAAAGCCCAGCCTCTGCTAGTTATTTGCTGGTTATATTGAAAGATCTTGAGAGACCGTTAGCCACTACTGGCCAGCTACTGTTAAAGGGTCAGACATTGACAATCTGTAGAAACAGTGGGTCAGTCATTGATTGGCTGATGTAGTTTGGGTATGGAGGGACAATTTTGTCTCCTTGACCCACTTCTTCAAGGCTTCCTTTAATCTCCTGCCTCACAAGCTGAGCCTTTGATGTGGTGATGCCCTTCTTTAACACACTCCATATTTGATCTCGCTCTGGTATGGCTAAATCTTGCCAAAATGGTTTCAAATGTCAGCCCTCCGCACTGAATATGTGGTCACATCTGTATCAACTCCACAGAATCGACAGCCAAAAACAACACCTTTGCATATTACATGACATAATACAGTTGGTGGTGCCGTGACCACTAACAGTTATTAGCCAGATAAACAGTTATATTTCACAGTGACTGACATGTATCCTTGGGCGCTCCCTGGCAGCTGCGTTTGTACAGTAATAAAAATCCTGGCTGAAATTTCTGACAGCTGCTGTGTTACATCGTGTGCCGCAAGTCAGGAGATGTGGGACAAAATTTCTGGTTTTATACAGCCTTCAGCCAAACTTCACATTACATCCTGTTAGAGCATATATAAACAAACATACAACCATACTCACAGTCAGTAAAGCAGAATTATTAAAGCATATTTCCACAAGTTTTTCTTTCTCTTTTTTTTCCTGATTTGTCGTTGGACTACATCCAGCAAAAAAGTGACAGTTGCTATGTGTTATTGCATGTTGGAATATGTGACATTGTGACGAACATTTGTGCTGGCATCTCTAATTTGAAAAGTTTGAGTTTTTTTTGGCTTGGTGTTGTAATGCTCGTCTTATTTTTGTCAGTGCCCTTATGTTTGTGGTGTATGCGACAACAACCAGATGGTAGAGCCTTCTGTATTGAGAGCCACTGCTTAATTAAAGCCGCACAACTGTAATGGTCCCATTCAGCACAGACAGAAGAAGAAAATTAATCTGAAGGAAAAGACTTAAGTATTCATGACCCATGAATAAAGAGTTTCAACTTTGAAGAGAGTCAAACCATAAATATTCAACAGTAGAGACTCTAAAGTTCTGTTCAAGATGATCCTGACGATGAAAGGTGGTTACACAGGTAAAGTTGTTTTAGTCTTGTAATGGAAAGTTGACCATTTGACCTTGTTTCAAGAAGCAACTTGCTTTTTGAACTACAACAACATAACTTCTAACATGAAAATGACAAGTTTACAATCTATCTGTTTTTAAATACTAGGGTTGGCCTGAGCAGTATTTTTTAAGGCTTCAGGTGCACAAAGACTAGTTCTCAAAAACATTTTAAAAAATCTATTTACACTCTGTAATCAATTTTGTAGTTTGCTTTATCACATATATTTCATACAATAATCACAATATGCTAATGATTTAATAGTTTATGATTAGAAATATTACATAATGCTTTAAGTTTTCATTTGGTTGGATAAGGAGACAGAGGATTATGACTAGATTTTAACTTATTTTGATCACACAAATAAAAAACGCATACATTCATAAAAATCTTTGTTTAGCAACAGGGCCATATTGTAGTCATTTTAGCTGTTTTACCAAATGTAGAGCCATGTTTATTTTCTAACTTGCAACGGGTTCAGTTCCATTGGCCCGGTACTATTTTCCATTTTACCTTAAATGGCGCCTTATTTAAATTTCAATTTAAAAAAAACAACAACTTAAGCTTCATAAATTCCATTGTGAGTGTAGTAACTTGATGGTATTTCAGTGTTTAAATTTGTATAGTTACAGTAATTAGCCCAGCTGCTAAATCTGTTTATCTCGGTCTGCAGTTATACGATGTCTAAGCTTAGCTCAACTCCAGTCAAATGCTCAGTAATTGAAACATAAATTTAGTGCCAAACCAAATAACCTGCATTTAACACTGAATGCCATTTTAATATCTTTCATTTAATTATCTTGCTTCAGTCTTTCAGAAAAAAAGTAAGTCATGAAATTATAAGGGAGGGTATAATTTGGGTATGGACAAATATATTTTTATTTCATGAAATAAAATGAAATAAAACTATAAAAGCCATTATGAAAAATGCATTTTTAACATAAAAAAATCAGAGTACGTAATACTGCTAATAAAAAGAACTAATAAATACATAAACAATATTAAAATATTCCACTAATTTTGGCCTGCCTTAATAAATACCCCAAGAGGTCAGAAAATGTTAGGAGCAAAAAAAAAAAAAAAAGCCTTCAATCACACAACATTGAACATTACAAAAATTACAGTCCAATGTTTATATTTTACAGGCTAAAAACAACTTATGTACTTTTTAATTACTAATAAAAAATCTATGTATGTATAATACATATGCATATATAATTGAATTATGTTTCAAGTGTATCAAATGTGTGTCAGGTGTGTAGCATGCATCAAGTGTGCAACATCACAGGTAATCACACTACCACTGTGTTATTTCTAACCAAAATCGTCCTAATATTGTCTTTTGCTAAAACACCACATGCCATGATCTCCCACTGCTGCAATCCAAAAGGATATAAATTAGTGCAGAGAGAATATAAAGAATTTAGATGCACACAAAATTTCTTGCAAAGAAAGATCCATCCCAGTATCCCATCAAAACATCCTTGTAAATGCAGGATGGAGACATGGCTCAAGCTTTTAAATATGCAGTGCATTACTGAACAGTCCAGAGCTTCAAAACCGAAACACCAGGAGGTCAGTTAATGATGAGTGAGGCATTTGCTCTCCGCAACATAGCTTTAAATAGGAAGAAAAGTCTGAATGATTTAATATACAGTTTTCTTGTGGTGACATGGCCAGGTAAAAGAAAAGATACAGAGTGAAGCAAAAGGTATATCAAGTAAAAAAGGCCTTCATGAATGCATGAATGCTTAACTCTAAAAGCTAGTGAACGGTGCCCTGAAGAGAATGATCCATGCCATGAAAATCTTAAATTCAAATCTGTAAATGTTTAAGAAGGGTGATTCAGGAGGAATGAATCTGACAACCATAGAATGTCTCTGCAGCTCAGATGGACCTGTCATGAATGGAAAGAAGACCTACTTTGTTCTGTCTTTATTACATGCGAGTACATTCACGAGTGAATATGAATGTGCGTGAGTGTGGCTGTGTGTGTGCTGGTGTCCACAGTGTTGATGGGCGTCCAAGCAGACGCCAGGTTCCATTGGCTGGACACATTCATGCCTCTCCCGTCAAACATCCACCTGCAGAGATGTAGAGACAAGACTGTTAGCGCAGAGACAGACACAAAGCAGCTCTCAAGTTCATCTCCCTGTTACCATGCGGCAGCCATTTTAAACAGATGGTGCCCAAACAACCTGTCATGTTTACGGCTGCTGCCATAAAAGACAAGAGTCCAACAACACGGTCCTGCAAAGGCCCCCAGGGAGCAGGCAGGGACCCGCAAACAGCTGCCTGGGGGAGCGGAGGGGTCCCAGCCCCGGCAGCAGCCCTCCCTCACCGGTCCTCAAAAACTCCTCTACCTATGCGGACATGCTACATTTACTGCAATTAAACAAGCATGGCATTTGAATATGCGGTGACACCTCGCAACCTGCTCAACGGGGCCCGCATATAATCGCGTCCCCGTGGAGCTGAAGAGAAATTGTCCGTGTCACTATTAATGAAGGAATTTGCATTGTGATCTTAATTAAGGAAGGGGAGATAATGAAGCTGACTTCTGAATTAGTTAATCGACAAAAACTTGTACAAATGTGTTTGCATGGCCTATAGGTATGGCCCGCTGGTAATGTATATTCTGCCAGAGGTTGCAGGGGGTTACATCAACTGAAGGCAGCGGGTCGCTAATAAGGCAGGTGCTGCTGGGTGCTTCTCCTTCTCCTCGGATGGGCAAGATGGTGGCCTGACCCCTGCGCAGCCGTTTGGCTCTCGCTTCCTGTCCCTCTCTGAGATGTCAAATAAAAAAAGTACCTGCGCACGCACACACACTCACACGCATACACACTCACAGTAACCCAGGTGTTCCACTTCACCACTTTGTTGAGCCCCTTTCATCCACTAGCTTAAAGTCGATCTTCAGTATTATCCACTTGTAGCCTGCCAGTCATGCAGCGAAGTCATAATTTGGCTCCTTCAGTAAGATGTGTGTCTTGTGTTTAATAGGCAACGCTTGAGCGGAGGCCAGAGTGCATTGACATGCTGAGTGTATGTGTCGGCTGTATAGGGACACTGTAAGCAACCCTAAAAGGCTTCGGCCGCTCAAGGGTCTCGAGTGGCCAATGAATTATTTATAGGTCCTAAGAGAGCCTGAGTGAGAACAGGGCAAAGAATTACGACACAATGGATTCCAAAGGAGGCCAAAGCGCCAGACAGTAATGTCCAAATGAGCTGAGAGACTCTCAAAGCCCTGATACTTGAGAGGAGAAGAGGGAGACAAGAGAGGGAATTGGAGTGAAAAGGGGTGAGAACACACCACTGGGATTTCCAAAAACATTCCTAACAGTGAAAGTATACGCCCAGCGTTTGAGCTCAAGTAAAATAAAAGATGTTTTTACACAACCAGGCATCTCCAGGGTGGCTTAAGTGTGCCTTTTCAATGTATTTGCTCACAAGGAATGACCTATAAAAATACTTCAAGTGCTGCAGATAGCATGTAGAGTGAATAACTGAATGAGTCACAGTCCCACAAGAGCACTGTTCTCCTAGAGTTTGTTTATTTCTTGCCTGAAATCCCCCTGCAGATTTCCTGCACAATTAAAATCAAATTACGCAAGATTCTGATTTTCATGTCACATTTGTCTGCATCTCCATGTCTTAAGTAACATGTGGGTACAAGCTTTGTTTAGATGGATGAGCATCTTTGAAGTGAAGAAACAGCAACAAAGAAGAAAACCTCCTTGGAACTTCTTCAGTTACATGACAAAACCTCAAGTTAAGTTTGTTAATCAGATGATGGCATGAAAAATTAAGTTCCTGAATGATTTATAGAAGCTGTTGAGGACAAAATAAACAAAAGTCTCAGAGGTGATGAGGTGGGCCCAAGCATGTTTCAGTTGGACCCAGATATGGAACACGTCTAGTTTACTTGCTGACCCTCCCTGAACATGAAACTCAAATGCAACAGTCCCATTCAACAAACATGGAGGGAAAGGGAAGGTCTTCGTCTGTCACAGAGGTGTAGTGTTGGGAAATGTATGCTGGCGAGTGAATATGGGGAAAAAATGAATACAATACACAAAAACCTGTGACTATCTACATGTTTGTAGATCCCAAAGAACCACTGAACAATGTTGTTAAGAGGTGAGGGCTCAGTATCTGGAAGCACTCTAATTCTTGCAGCTTACTAGATGAAAAGGTAAAGTAGATGGTAATGGCATGACACTGGGTTCAGATCAGTAAGCGCAATGTGAATACAGAGCAGTAGAGGGGGGAGCACAATAATACTCAGAAACAGTATAAGGCAACAGGGCCTAGTGTGAGAATGCCCTGAATGTGTTTGCGGTGATATGATGCATTGCATAGTAACTTCCTGACTCAGATTTCTTTTCAGTGATGAATAGAAACCAAGTGATTTTATATGAAATACAGATAATGGCAACACAGTGATTAATTAATTGGGTACCAGTTTGCCTCATTATAATGTTATTATGCCATCATGTACCTCTCACCCCAGAATAAATGTAAAATGTATGTGGTGTTGGACAAAAGTCAAAGACTTTTATTTGAAATTGTTTCTAGGTCATTATTTTTAAATAAGCAAGTTTGTTGGCCATTTTAAGGCTTTTAAGTCTCATTTCTCACTAAACGGTGTATTCAGATGACAGCTTATTACTCATTATAGGCTTTTGAATGAACTTGGTGAGTTGCATTGCACATTGTCATTAAAGTGAGGGGTAAATTTAATTCCGAAATTCTAGTCTTCATTAATTTTGTTGGCAATTTGATCGTTTTAAAAATTGAAATGCCCTCCATAATTATTGGCACCCCTGGTTAAGATGTGTTAAAAGCCTTAAAATAAATAAATTCAATTTTTATTGCAGAAGCATACTCTCACACAGAAAATTGTAGAAAAATGTAACTTCAAATGAATTTTAAGGGTGGGGGGGATCCCTGACTAAGAAATCATTATTTTTCATACAATCACCTGTTCCACCATTATTGGCACCCCTAACAATTCCTAGGAAATAAATTTAATTGAAATATTTCTGTCATTTATACAGTAGTTTACAAAGTTGATCAGAGTATCTAGGAACATCACTTCCTGTTTCCCTGGGGTATAAATATGACGTGAAACAGGCCACTTCTCTTATCCACTCTTCAACATGGGAAAGACAAAGGAACACACCATTCATGTAAGGCAGATGTGTGTCGACCTTCACAAGTCAGGCAATGGCTACAAGAAAATAGCCACTCGACTGCACCTGCCTATATCTACTGTCAGAGGAATCATTAAGAAGTTTAAAACAACTGGAACAGTGGGAAACCAGCCTGGATGAGGACGCAAGTTTATTTTGCCTCCACGCTCAGTGAGGAGGATGGTAAGAGAAATAAAAAGTTCTCCAAAGCTCACTGTTCAAGAATTGCAACAAATAGTAGCATCCTGGGGTCACAATGTCTCCAAAACAACCATCAGGCGCTATCTACACGCCAACAAGCTGATTGGGAGGCATGCTTGTAAAAAACCTCTTCTCACTCCTAATCATAAATGCAAAAGTCCGGAGTTCGCTAAACGGTACTGGGGCTTCAACTGGGACTGTGTTCATCAATCAGATGAGACCAAGATAAAGCTTTTTGGCAACAAACACTAAGTGGGTCTGGCAGAACACTAAAGATGAGTATGCAGAAAAGCACCTCATGCCCACTGTGAAGTATGGAGGAGGATCGGTGATGCGGCCTGTTTCTCCTCCAGAGGCCCTGGGAACCTTGTTAGCGTGCAAGGCATCATGAATGCTTTGAAATATCAGGACCTTTTAAAGCAAAATCTGGAGGCCTCTGCCTGAAAGCTGAAGACAGGTTGTCACTGGGTCTTTCAGCAAGATAATGACCCTAAACATGTGGCCAAATCTACACAGAAATGGTTCACCAGACACAGA
>JBBPDH010000002.1:7154921-7165192 GCA_037974565.1 Clupeocharax schoutedeni | reverse complement strand
CACACACCCACACACCAGAACCCCCCCAAAACACACACACCCACACACCAAAAAACACACACACACACCAACCAAAAAACACACACGCGCACGCACACGCACACGCACACGCACACACACACACACACACACACACACACACACACACACACACACACACACCTAATTGTTTCTATAAAAAGTGTCAGGCCTCGAATAATGTTTTTGGGGGAGATTTGGACGTTGGAAAAATATCATCAACAATGATTAAAAACACATCCAGGCCTCGTAAAAAGGCACAAGGTTATTCATGCCGAGTGCACACCCCTCCCATTTAATAGCGCCGTTCGGGGAGGCTCCTCTCTATCAAATGTAAATCACTGCGCTGATAAACACTCTGATCTGAGCTGAGGGCACAGAGAGGTTGTGACCCCCGGCCCCTTTCAGAGGAGATGAAAGTTAGTGTGCGCAAAGGGAGAAAAAAAATTGTGGAAAACTGGCCGTCCTGCCAACACAAGCAGCGGAGGAATGGGAAGAGCTGGAGGCAGTGCCACATCAAAATGTCTTTTGTACTGCTCCTGTAAGAGGGCGTGCAGCCCCACCTGAGGAGGAGGGCCCTATGAAGCCCAGTATAAACTAACTGTAGGAAAATAAAGCCCACACACCAATCAAACGAGGCTGGTCCCAGGTTGACAGAGGGCTCTTATATTGGAACCATCTGCAGCTGAGTCTGTTCTGGGTGTGGAGGGACCAGCCATGTCACATGCTGCTGACGTGTATGTGAAGGAAAGTAAAATAAAATCTGGGTGCAGGTCAAACAATGTACACTCTCATCAATCACTCAGAGATGTTTCCTGCAGGAAATATGCTTAGTCACTAACAAGTGCAAAGTAACGTCATGTCCACATAACTAAAATGGCCCGGAAATAAGGGCAGCATGCTAAGTAAATAATTAGATTGCCGCAACCCCCACTCTCACACTCCCCCCCCACACAATAATGTAATAATCAAAAAACATATCCAAACTAGTACTTTTAGGCCACATGTTAACTATCTCACTTTCTTTTCAATTCCATCAGGCACTATTTCTCAATGGATTTATTGGTTTATTTAACTGTATTCATTAAAACATGCACTAAAACTATTAAGAGCCAAAGCAAAACAATGGCTTTCTGGGCATTTCTGTATAGTTTTGGCTTTTATTTGGTATACAGTGATATAGACTGATAAACCTCAACAGAAGAAATAAACAATATTTATTATCTTAATAATAAATATATATTACCAATAAATAGCACATCTGTGATCAGTTCTTGAAGTTGATGTGTTGGAAGCAAGAAAAACAGGCATCGGAGACAAGGACCAAGCAGAGACAGATAGATGACTGGGTCGGAGCAACAGCAGGTCATCTATATACAGGGCTACATTGCTGCAGACTGGTTAGAGTGCCCATGCTGACCCCTGTCCACTGCCAAACGTGCCAACAATGGGCACGTCAGAACCTGACTTGGACAATTGAGTACTAGAAGAAGGTGACCTGGTCTGAGGAATCACATTTCACATCAAATGAATGGTTAAATGTGTGTGAGTGCATTGCTCAACTTGGAAAGAGATGGCACCAGGATGCACTATGGGAACAAGTTCAGATGATGGAGGCTGTGCAATGCTCTGGGCCCTGTTCTGCTGGGAAACTTTGGTTCCTGACATTCGTATGGATGTTACTTTGACATCTACCATCTACCTAAATATTGTTGCGGATCACCTATGGTGCCCCATGGGGGACCCCTTTTTTTACTAAAAACAACAAGAATATACAGAATAGAATAAAAGAAATGAATGAATGAATAGTGAGAACAACTAAACACTTTTACTCGATGTGTCTTTGTACAGGACCATTTTTCTCAGAGCTGTATAAACATGTTTTGTTCATGTTTTTATTTGTGACATTCGTCTCCATCCTAGTCACCAGCCTAATATTTCAACACGTTTCACTGATATCAAATATTTTATAAGCACAAAATGCTGAAAAACTTTTATCCTACCCGTTTAACCCACTACCGCTGTATATGCAATCTTTTTTTTCACAGTAATTCACTGTGGGAGGGTTTCTAAAGCTAAATCCCTCCTTTTATTCGATATGATGGATTGCATATGTAATTGTCTGACTGGCTAATCTGTAATCTAATAGGCAATACAGACTATGCAGATGTTGAGTAATTCAGGCCTGTGATTTTAGAGGAATGTATGCCCACATTTGCCATATAGTTGGAAAGCTCAGTTTGTCTACATTCAAATATAGCTTGTAACCTACTGTACTTTTCTGAAAGGGTAGTAAAGTTATTTCAGTTTTAACATGTTGGCAGTGATGCACTTTGTCTGCCCAGTATTAATGGGAATGACGCCATTGCCCAACGGTTCACCCTCACTACGTCACTGGTTTCCCTGCGTGCGGGTGAGGAAGCCCCTGATGCTTGTCCCATGGATTCAGACAGGAAACGGCCAGGGGTGGCATAACCGGACCTTTGGGAGACTGTATCATCACACAAGGTCCAAGTGCATGCCAACACCCTTCACAACAGGAAACAGTGAGGGATCAAACACAGACAGAGGGCTTGGGATAGAGACAAATGGCAAAACAAGCTCATCCACTCTGTTTTAACCATGCACATGCACATACTTGTACATGCAGCGTTTAGGCATTGCGTTGCCAGCATGTGGTGAGGTCTCCAGAAGATATAATGGAGTAAATGGAGAGACCCTGTTATAAGGAAGTCTTCTCAGTATCACACAGAGCCTACAGCTTTGATGTCTTCATGGCGAGTGACTTTAGGTCTCCCTCAGTGGAGACAGGGGCCCATTAATGAATTCCCTGGGATCTTAATAAGCATGCCTGCATTTTTTTAAAGGAGGGATCAACGCTTAAATGAGTTATCAGAGGTTAGGCGCATTTGTAGCCTCTAATTAATTGGACTTGTTAAGATTCCTTGAGGACTTGTCACTTAGCAGAATAACACAATTACAGCCCTATTTGTCTGATGCTAGTGCAACGAGTAACCATCCAGTTCACATTTAAACTGCTGAACTCTCTAAACCAGCCAAATAGATTGCACACTGGAACACACCTAACGAGGTTCTCATTTTTAGAAAGATGTAATCACATACATCTGGCTCAGCCAGTATGATCAGTTGACCCCCCACAAGAGGAGATCAAGAGAACGTTTTCATCCTCTGACCCTAGGTTTCTCTTCAGAAGAACACAAGCTGACCTCTGTTCACCCCAGCAGTGGACACAAAGAACCACTCCTGTCAGCATCCTCTGCCTCATCAATCAGATCTGGCCATCATTAGCTCATGTGTCAAAATGTGGTCTTTAATTCCACACCTCTGGTAATAACTTCATAGCTTCAGAAAGTCAACTCCAGCCTTCTCTGGTGTGGGTACTGTTTTCTTCATGGGCCACCAAGTTACTCCATGTCTCCAGGGCCAGCAGTAATCAGTGACGTGTGCGTCACAATGTCTAATTCAATTTTGGCTCAGTCGCCGTGCTCACCAGGCCACAGAGTCGTGCATCTACAAGATACGAACTCTGAGATGTGAGTAGCTTCCAGGAGGCCCCGGGCAGCACAACTCTAATAGACACAGTTAATGGGATTGGGAAGGAGGAAGAGGAGGATGAGGTGCAGGTACAGCTCACTACGGCCTTTCTGCCTGTTGGCATGACGAATGTGAGGCTCGGACCACCTGGGCCTGAGACAGACTCCATTCCCTGCCTTCCCATGCACTGAAGTTTTGTCGAGGAGTTGATGGGGGAGGGGCGGAGGAAGGGTGCTGGCCTTGGTGCTGCCAAGCTCGCTCAAGGAGATTTGGAAGACTTAGAGGGGAGGTAACATCTGTGTGGCGCGCAATCGGCTTCGGTTCACTTAGCGGCGCTCTCTCTTCAGGCTGGATGTGTCTGGGAGGTGGGTGCAAGTGGCAGAAGAGAGCGGCATGGCAGCGGGCAGGCCGCAACCGCACACTCGGCAGCTGACAGCTGCTGACACACAGGAGTAGGTGAATTAAAGATGTGCAGGGGAAAAAAAAGATATAACTCTTGCTAAAATGCATTTCAGTTCCTGCAGGGCTACTGATAAGAGTTGTTCCACACATCTAGGTGGCTGCGGTTTAAATTCAGACAGGTAATAGAACTGAGCTCTGGTTAGTTATTGATGGCAACATGGTTTATTACTGCGTGGCTACAAAAGTTGAATTACTTTTTATTACCATATTATGGTACAGTACATGGTCGAATATTTTTATTTCAATATTAAGGTGCAGTGAAGGGGTGAATATATTTTAAGTGTCTAGGAACGATTCAACAAAGGTTCAGTGAGTCTCTGTGACTCATGAGCATCAGTGGTTTAGAAACTGATGCGGCTGCCCCACATCACTACTCAAGTAACCTTTAATCTTATATTAACAAACCTAGAATTTAAAAACAAAAGGTGATTGAACAAACAAACAAAAAACAAACCTAGAATAACAGCATAGGTCTAAGGAAAAAAATAAATCCTCTACAGCAGAGAAATGCCGTAGCCTCCCAGCAGGAAGGGATGTTGTCTCCTGAAGAGCGGCGTGGGTGAACAATACCCAACGCAGGGATGGAGTGTGTTGTAGGCACCACAGGAATCAAAAGGGACACTGCTAGCCACCAGAGTGTCCAGTACAACAAACACACTCTTCTTATTTACACAGACATGCTGAAAAACTTCCCATACTAAGCTGACAGTGTTAGGTAGTTAGTGTTTGTTAGTTTAGATACATCTACCATGCAGGTGCACTAGGCATAAGGACTGACAATATCGGCACAATTTATAACCAACTCTCTTCTCTGACTTGGAAAGGGACACTATAAGACAACCACTGACTGAAATGCATTCACATGGCAGGTGTACCTGCGGGCCAGTTAATGTATGTACAAAGAAGCTGTACTATACAGACAGGCAACTTACTGTATGCTGGTGTGTGAAAGTAAAAAAAAAAAAATCCTTGCATGGATTTATAAGATACAGAGCAGAATGCTAGGGTCAGCCCACTAGAGGCTGCAAAAGCACTTGGCACAAGTGGAAAAGCAATGACAAGAGAGCCAGACGACAAACAGCCAGACGATCCATCAAAAGCATGTGCACCTGAGAGCTGGCACGGGGGAATAAAAGGGTGGCATCAGCAGGTGCAATGCGATGCAGTGGTGAATGACACTCCACATCAGTTTCATAAAAAATCTGTCAAGAGAGCAGGTTCATTTGGTCACTTGCACAGGCAGACTTTAAAAGCCAGAGGTGTCATGGTACATTTTGGTGAACAGACATGGCATGATGGCATGGAAGTCTCTACAGACTTTGGGCATTTAGGCACACTGACTACACCCCCACACCCCTTTCCTGTCTCCTCCATCCTTCTCCTTCTCTTCCCCGGTGAGACAGAGGGAGAGAGAGGATGAGAGAATGCATGTGTGTGTGTGTATGTGTGTGTGTGTGTGTGAGAGAGAGAGAGAGAGAGAGAAAGAGAGAGACTCCCTCTGTTCCACTGTGGTACTCCACTGCTGTCCAAACAAATCAGAGTAAATAATTAAAAGCGCAAACCGCAGCTTAAGTGCACAGCTCCGCTGAGCTCTGGGAAAACACTGCTAAACAATATAAACAGAGGAGGCCGAGCAGCCTCAAACCTTCTGTCCTCTCTCACTCTGTGTGTTGTGCTGTTGGTTTATGGTCTGGAAGAGCCACCCATTAGCCTTGTTTTGCTGTTTGTTTGTAGGTTTGCAGTGCCACATCTCCCCACACACATCATCATAGCTGCCTCGTTATCCACTGCTGTCCCTCAATTCCAGCCAGATCCACTCTCAAAGTACACATACAGCACAGATGGCACTGAAAACTAACACAATATTCTCAATAGGGGGATAATATGTTATGAACAGATAAGAATACAGATACGTTTTTCAACTGTTCTTTCAGACCCATGTCACAACACAAAAAGCACCCAGAGATACATCACACATAGCATTACACTCTTTCCTGTTAACTTCCTAACCTAAACAACAAGGATGGTGCCGTATGTGCAGAAGTGATGGGACAAGAAAAAAAACAACAGTTTGACTGACTGACAAATGACAACCAAGTCGCTTCCTGACTTCCTGGTTAAATAGCATGTCCCCAAAAATTTGAACAGCGTTTTAATCCTATTTATGTTTCTAGGCCGTATAGTGTACATTTTATACTGTACTGTTGGTATACAATTTTATTCTATGCCATTGTTTTTTAATTTTTGCTGATCTTA
The DNA here is from genome assembly GCA_037974565.1 of Clupeocharax schoutedeni. NCBI lineage: Eukaryota > Metazoa > Chordata > Actinopteri > Characiformes > Alestidae > Clupeocharax > Clupeocharax schoutedeni. Next base: position 7,158,901 of record JBBPDH010000002.1, on the reverse strand, counting down.
CCTTTGTCCACTTTGTACTGTCCACTTTCTGCCATGACAAAGCAAATTTCCCACTCGTGGAACTAATTAGGGTTTTATCTTATCTATTCACTTTTTTGGGCTCGAATCCATTAGCTTTGCTGGCTAACTTCTGTACAGAAATTCTAGCGTAGGTCTACAGCAGTAAGATTTTTTATACAATACGGTAACCTGTGAATGATCTGTAAAAATTTGTGGTTACCTAAACCATGACAGACTATTAGCTTTAGTTTTGAACTCCAGCAGTTCTTACACTAAGCACAAAACTGAACAGGTTACATTGTGTGGTAAGTTGCTTTAATTTTTGCCTCTGAATTTAAGTGTAAGTAAAGTGTAAAGTGACCACTCGGTCATACATGAACACACCACAGCACACAGTGTGAACTGCACAACATTCTTTTTCTCTGTATTTAACCCATTCACCAAATGAAGCAGCGGGCAGCCAGGAACAGAGCGCCTGGGGAGCCGTGTGTGGGGACGGTATCTTGCTCAAGGGTACTTCAGAGGTGCCACTAGCAGTCTGTCAGTCCCTATACATCAGTGGTCCGGAGTTCAAAATCATCCTACACACAACAATCAAGTGGTGGGCCCAAGTGTTTTGAAAAGTTCTGGGTCAAATACTGACTCTCCCCTGTAGTTCTAGGGGCAATTACCAAAATACAGGCATATGAATCACCATAATGATCCTATAGCTCTACACTAACTGCACTCCAAATTTCCAAGTCAACAAACTCCCAAGTAGCACCATATTGTTTTTGTAGAAAACAGCAGCTTTTCATGCACTCACCCTTGTCTTATTTGACCAAATCAATGTACAGTGTCTAATTAACAGATGTAACATTCACCCACTTAATTAAACGTCCCAGTTGATCTGATTAACTGCACAATTCTCTTTAACTTAAGAAGAGATATACATACATACATACATACATACATACATACATACATACATACATAACGTTAATCGCATGGAATCTTATATATAAGAGGGCCCCACATCTCTCCAGCTTTATGTTTTTGTTTACAACATATACTATTAATAATTATTAATTATTAATATTATTAATAATTTCTAGATAGAAGAATAACAACTATTTCAGTTTTAAATCACAGATATTGCATTGCCAAAAAAGACCAACAGCCAGGCTTCATATGCTAATACAAATAATGATGCAGATAATTTGAACATTTCATATTTACAGATACTGTGATGGCAAGGGGCATTTAAGCTGGGATATAAAGCAGGATATCAATGACATACTGCAAAATGAAGAATGAGATGTAAAAATACATGAATGCTTGACATGTCTACAAGTCGGTGCAAATAAGTGGAATAGAGACGAGTCAGATGTTGACCAGTGGCACTGTAAGCGAGGGTGTCGGCTATATCACTTGCAGAAATTGAGCAGTTAAAAGAAAATTGGGTGATATGACAATTAAAAAATAAAACTGAAAAGCTAAAAATATTTAAAAATAATATAAAGATGCTTGGGGCACAAAAGTAGTCAAAAACTTTGCAGGCACGTTTCCTTTTGTGTGCCTGAGTTTTAATGACATGACCCCCTCAAAGAGGGAAAAGCTGAAAGTGCAACACTACTGCATTACAGCAGAGTGTTGTTTAGTGTTTTATTTGTATAAAATTACACAATTAAAACACTAAATAAAACACATAACTGTCTTGTGCTCAAATTATTTTAAATGTTCAGATTGTATTTATTTATTATAAACTCTTTTACAATTAGAAAAGCCATAAATCTGAGGAGAATGCAGTCCCCTCATCACCCATAATTTCTATCTTTGGATTCAGATAGTGACACTGTGTTACTGCCCAGTAATGAATCTATACACTAGTGTATTCTCACTTATTGTACTCATAACCCCTCCTCTTCAAAAAACATCACAAATACAGAGGGCTGCATCATCCGAGCTACACACGATAACATCTACCCACTGCTGCCCCTCACTCTCTTCGTGAGCCTCTTTCAGATGCTGCTAACCTTCTGATAAAAAAGAAAAATTGCCATTGGCCTTATCATTATGTCCACCACCATCTCACTGACCTACGCTGAGATGATTCACCGCTTCATCCATGCAACCGTTCATCAGCACTTGCTAAAGATAACCTACTGAATCACAGAGTGGTGGCTGAAGGCCACGAACCAGGCAGCAGAGGTGTAGCCGAATAGAAAGTGATCTGCTGAGCCCTGAATGGACCTAAGCACTGCTCTGAAGTCAGTGAAGGCGGACGGTGTGAAAGCAGATAGGTTTGAGTCTCAGGGTCCAGCCCAGCCTCCCTCTGTGAGCTAACCCTTGATGACAGATGCTGGAGATCCCACCGAGACAAATGATTTGCTCAGCAGACCCTGTATCAAACACGGGTGGGAGTTAGCCTAATGCTCTCCCAAAACTAGATCCTCGGCTACTACAAAGAACCCTGAAGGCCAACCCTTCAATGAGAGGACAGCGGATACTTTCTTTCTCTGAGGACAGCCTTAGACCCGGTTAGATGTGGGGGGAACACGAGGCCCTTCCATCAGATCAGTGCAGCTTGTCCACAAAGGGGGGAAAAGGAGATGTTCCTAAACAACCAAACTGTCCTCCTTTCTATTCTTAGATGTGAAGCCTATTTTTTTAAAGTACAAAAAAAGACTCCTTGGCATTACTTAACAGATATTATTTAAGACGCCTCTCATTGAAATGTTTGTAATGGCACACCAGGGTATGTCTCATCTGCGGTATGGTCAGATGCTACTGTTATTGTTGCCTCTGCACAGACAGTCAGGGACATAAAAGGCACATCAGACCTGTCTGGAAAGGGCTGGACACTTGCCAAAATGTCTGCCTCCAAATCCCTTCTTCTCACAAGCCTCTATGGCATGTGTCTTAGAAACCAAAGATAAGCGTTTTCTCAACTGAAGGCATACACATTCGATTCCAATGTGGAAATACCTTTAAATGCTAAACAGGGAATGTACTATTATGTTCATTTTAAGTAAGAAAATATGCTTCCAAAAAGTTTTTATTGTTTTTTTTCTTTATTCCCCCCCCCACAATCTGTCGGTTGCTTTCCTCCCTTTTCAAAAGGCCTAAGTAAAACACAAATTCATGAAATATGTAATTTAGTTGTGACCTTTGTCAAAGTTCATAAGGTCTCCATCTGTGGGTGAATAACAGCCGAGACTAAAGAATGCTGACCCTCCAACAGCTTGCCTGCGACTACCTGCTGCTCCAAAAACACTGGGCCAGACAAGAGGACCTGGCGCACTCAAAGGATCAAACGGGACTAGCAAATAGTGCTTATTTCAGGAAAAAGGAAGGCCAGAGAGAATTGGAGCTGCTATTGCAGTTCATTTGGACCAGCAATGGCCACCAAGGGAAGGAAAGAAAGAGAAGATGGATGAGGAAGAGGCAAAAATATCCTTCACTATAAACTCAAAATGAGAGGCTGTACACATTAACTTGTATCCCGCACCTCTGTTTAGAGTCAACATTAACTAGCATCCCACACCTCTGTTTAGAGTCAACATTAACTAGCATCCCGCACCTCTGTTTAGAGTAGACATTTACTAGCATCTCGCACCTCTGTTTAGAGTCGACATTAACTAGCATCCCACACCTCTGTTTAGAGTCGACATTAACTAGCATCCCGCACCTCTGTTTAGAGTCGACATTAACTAGCATCCCGCACCTCTGTTTAAAGTCGACATTAACTAGCATCCCGCACCTCTGTTTAGAGTCAAAATTAACTAGCATCCCGCACCTCTGTTTAGAGTCAACATTAACTAGCATCCCGCGCATCTGTTTAGAATCAAAATTAACTAGCATCCCGCACCTCTGTTTAGAGTCAACATTAACTAGCATCCCGCGCATCTGTTTAGAGTCAAAATTAACTAGCATCCCGCACCTCTGTTTAGAGTCAAAATTAACTAGCATCCCGCACCTCTGTTTAGAGTCAACATTAA
>JBBPDH010000002.1:7092953-7117202 GCA_037974565.1 Clupeocharax schoutedeni | reverse complement strand
AGTGAGTGAGTGAGTGAGTGAGTGAGTGAGTGAGTGAGTGAGTGAGTGAGTGAGTGAGTGAGTGAGTGAGTGAGTGGAGGAGCAGAAGTGAGAATGCTCTGGTGGGTATGTGTGCAATTGTTTGCGTGTGTTTTTGTTCCTATCCCATAATGGTTATGTGAGGATACTTGTGTCCTTAACGACCACTCGACTCGGGAAGTGTAAATGTTGCCAAATGCTGACAATGAAACCCACTCGAAAGTGAGGAAAGAGCTGATAGAGTGGTTAGTAAAGGAGGAGGGGATTACTTAACCAGCCCTCTTTTCTTTTTAAACCCCCCACTCACACGTTTGTAGGGTAGCTCACCTCATCATCCTTGTACTAGCCCCTAACCCCAATGCTTTAACAACAGGAACACATGGCATAAAAATGGCTGAGGCCAATTTTTCCACTGCCTGCAACCATCTTAAACTGTGGCCTCCGGAAGGGGCTTTGTCTGCATAGGAGCATCGTTAATGCTTTAATTTTTTTTTAGAAACATCCCTCATTAGAAACAACTGGGCTAACACATGTACACACACACATCCCAAAATCATATACACATTGAGGCCTTCAATACCTTCCCATGTAACGCTAATGTGTCTAACAACACCAAATCAGGGCCTGAAATTGTTAAGTAAATGAATTTAGCGTGCTTCAGAGTACCATGTTTCAGAACTGCTTTTGGAATTAATTTAAAAATATAAGCTCATCTGTATTATTTCCAATAGGCATAAATTCCAGTTTATTAAACATTTAAATGGGAAAAGGGAACATTATCTCTAAAGTTCATAAGAACGCCTCATTATGTTGAATGGGGTTCTATAAAGCTTGCCCAACTTGGCAGCAGTTGCAAAGAACGAGCACTTTTTTGGATGGAAGAGGCTTCGGTCAATTAACTGCATAAGAACTCAAACCGACATGCTCAAATGTCACGACAGGCATTCATAGTGTGGTCAACACGGGCTCCTCACCTTGACCACAGCTTGCAAGTGCACATGGGCGCGGCACTGACCTTGGGCCATTAATTTGCTCTGAATCTCGTCTCCCATGGTTCGAGTAGTGTGCGTGTCAGGGCCGATGAAGGTGACACCTTCTGCTGCCCGCCGAGATAATGAAGGCTTTAACTTTACAACTCAAGCATATCAGATGGCAGCTGAGCACGCTCGCACACTCACATGCATGCATGTCTGGAAGAGTGGAATAAACCAGCTTCATTTACTTAGGCTCATTTCCCTGCTATTTTCCTGGGAGTGGGTGAATCATACCCTAATACCCCGGACTGCCTCCTCAGCATGTGAGGGGAGCTGAGTTTGCCAGGGATTCACGTTCGGGGGTAACGCGTGCTGCCGATATGTGTAGCTCCAATCACGTATTGCCCCTTCATTAGCCTGCACAGTCCAGCTCAGGCGGACTCAACAGAAGGGACGCTTAATTATAGGCTGACACCTTGAGGAGAGCTGAAGCTGAAATGCAAGATATATTTTGTGGGTAGGGATGGGGGGGTAGCGCTGGTATACGCCATGAGCTTCAGTGATCATTTACCAACATTGATAGCTCAGCCAGCAGCCTCTTCCACTACACTTTAAAAACAAATGGCACTAGAACGAGAGAGTCTGCTGAGTGGTCTACAAGCGGTGAAACATTATGTAAATCAGGCAGCACTCTGTGGTCAATGGCGAACAAAAAACCTCAGAAAAAAGGCCTGGCTGTCATCAAAAGAAAAGAATTTGACAAAAGAAGGAAAAAAAGATCTCAATATATCAATACTTACATACTTGAATACAATTAAAAAGTATACATTCACTGCAAATGTGCAGATTTCTATAGACAATTTTTGATACATGAATAGATTTGGACTGCATATAAATAAATAAATAAATAGACTACTAGATACTAATATCGAGTTTTTATTATTAATAAATATGATCTAACTATTAAAATATGCAAAAAGCCATAACCTTAATGAATGAAATAACTCCTCAGATTAACCGTTCAAAGGCAAAGAAAAGCCCAGAAAGCCTCCAGTGAACGATGTTGTGACATTTGACAAATTAAGCACAATTAAAAGTCTAGGCTCTCCCAAATGTCACTCACTTTCCCCTTTCGCAGGTCTCTGTTTACCACAAATAAATCGGAGGGTGAGAAAAGGGGGCCACCGTGGTTGCTCTCACACTCCAAACAGGTGTTTTGCAGTCAATAGCCATGAACAAACACGTGTCTCAGTATGCCTGGGTGCCTGTGTGTGTGCCTGCGCTTGTGTTGGCAAAAGCGTGATGTGTCCGAAAACACTCTGATGTATCCTTGAAATGCTGCAGAAGAGGGAAGATGCCCCCCCACCCACCAACACACTTTTTTCCTCCCCTTACCTTTCCCTCCATTTCCATTCAGTATAGGCTCTTACCATAAGAAAGGGAACCTGTAGAACTAATCCTTGCAAATCTCTTCTGCTTTCTTAGCCATACCTCGGGGCCATGCAGCACGAGAGAACCCTTCATTTGCATCCTTAAACTGTACAAACTGTGAATGAGCTCCTTTTAGCTGCAAATGTCATTACATCTCCATTTCCAGGGGAGAGCAGAAGGGTTAAAAGCTTCACTTACATTCATGACCAACTCTTCCCCAACAGAGACAAAAGAGTAGGAGGGACGTTGATGCCTCCAAAGCAAAGGTCATGTTATCAATCACATCTAGATGGGATTCGCACTGGAAACGGAAGATAAAGTTCTGACTCCACAAAACAAATACACACACTCTCACTGGCTCTCTCTCTCTCTCTCTCCCTCTCTCTCTTTCACACACACGCACACACATGCACCCACACAAGCTGACATGACATAAACACTGGAGTGGCACTGACTTAACCCTGGCTCTAATCCTTGCTACTTCAGTCTAAAAATATCTATATAAGATTTGGTAAGCTTTGGAGAGGGTTAAGTGGCTGCTTCAGGATATTGGATCATGCTCCAGATCAGACCATACTGTCACGCAAACTGCACAAACACCTTGCCGTTTATTGTTTTTGACTGATCTCTGCAGACCACTGATAGACTCGGTAGCTCTGGTCTAGGTTCTTCAAGTGCTCCAGTGGCCTACATTTGATTGGTGCAGCATTGAATAATTAATCACAAACACATGTATAATGTGGAGCAGAAATTTCCTTTTCTTTTTTCTTTTATTTATTTAGATGAATAATAACTTATTTTAATATTCATTTTCTAATTAGGCTGAGATAAGGGAGTTTTTATTGCTAAAAATAAACTTTACCAAACAATGCACCCTAGCTAGCCAGGGCCTAGTAAAGAACACTGATTTTATAGCATGTCGCCTAGCATGATGTTTTTTATCAACACGAGATGTCCAAGTATTCGCGTCTAAATTCTTTTCATACTGCGTATCAGGGATGAGAGAAGCTCACAGCGATCCCACACACCACCAAACACGAGCGTGCATGTTGCGGGAATCCAGCGTGCACAAAGCCAGCATATGGCAGCCATTAAAGTGATCCTGTGCTGGAGCTGGCTCCAGCCATTAAAGAAAACCACACACAGCACTGACGCTTCATCATGTCACTTTAGCAGATCTAATTGGCTCCTTTCCGTCCATGTTTCACAGCAACACTGAACCTCACTCGGCCGCCATTCTCTTTCATCTCAGCCGTATTACATTAGCGCAGCTGTGTTCGAACACATCGCCGCGGCTAACAACACTCCCGATGATTAGAAAAGCAATAAATCGCAGCCTTCATGGGCTGCCTATGAGCATATTAAGTCATTTTTATTTTTTAACCTTCCCACCAAAATAGCTGTCACTGGTCATGTTGGTTTATTTGAAGGTTTAAGGATAAGGAGAGAGCTGAGGCTGGTTTGTTATTGTTTGGCAGAGATTCCTCAACTAATGCAAGCTGTTGTGAAAAGGCCTCTGTACATTCACATTCTAGCCGAGTAGCTTGGCCATTCACAGCTTTGCTCGCTGTGCCCCCGTTGCACTCACATCAAAGGCAACTATCCTCGAAATCCATCTGATCAAACTGCTCCCGCAACCTAGTACCACTCACTCACGGCCACTGCGCATTTGTATTCTCGGAGTACAAAAGCAAAGGAGCATGTTCAAAGACTTGCGTACAGTAGCAGTGCCTGCTTCATCTGTGCAAAGGCATGACTGGCACTACAGTCTGCGAGATGAAGTCTGTTCGTGGCCACAGTGGGTGAAGCACCATGCCTGCAGCACTCACTTCAACTTGCAATGAAAGTGTGAGCGACGCGCAACTACCAGCTAATTATTTTGACCCGTTTCTCAGAGGCTAAATCCATTGCAGTCGGCCAGCTATTCAGCGTGTGTACTGCTAATCCACGGCTAATTCCTCTTTCTGTTGCATTCATGTTGTCTCTTTCTCTCTCTCTCTCTCTTTTTCCTCTGAACTGACTGATGTGTGGAGTACTGGTATGGGAAGCAAGTCCTCTTTATGGCGCGCACACACACACACACACACACACACACACACACACACACACATACTTCACTACCACTGAGTCAGGACCAAAAAAGATGAACTTATTGAGGTCTCCATTGCCATGGCAACAGGAGTAGTTTTGATGATGCTCCCTTCACAGACAATGAGGTTGCAACGTATAATGGAGCAGATTGCTGTTCCATGGCTTGTTACTAAGGGGGGCCATTTAATGCAGATACTGCTGAGCACTAGAGCACAGATGGCTGACTCCTCTAGCATCGGCACATCGAAGAAAGCTCCTGTCCACATTTGCAGGCTGTGTGTGTGTGTGTGTGTGTGTGTGTGTGTGTGTGTGTGTGTGTGTGTGTGTGTGAGTGAGAGAGAGTATGGGGGGCAGGTGGGGGTGTTGCAGGGGGCACTTTGCAACATTGATTTGAAGGGAGGCAGGGTGGAGGGTGTGATGTACAGTATTTAATAATGAACAAAATCCACAATGGTGGAAAAAAAGCCTAGACTAGGCAATAGCAGTCGGGCATGATTCCATAATGACGCAGAGGATTACAGCACGGTGGCTGTCACAGCATGAGAGAAGCTGAAGGACATACAGGTTGATGTGATAACAGAGGAACAATGAGGGCTATAATCAAGTAAGCTACTGAATGTGTCATTGCACAAGTAAAACAGCTTGCTGTGTTCAATGCACTAAAAATTCAGCTGAAATCATTCTCTCTTATGGAAGAGAAGCAGTCATTTTAATCAGTCTGATATTTCTGAATATTGTACTATCAGCAGGCAGGATTCTTTTGGGTAAACATCATGCTCATTAAGATGCTAATTTTCTAAGTTGCACTAAATACACTCAGTTTGCCAGAACTCTTCCCCTTGTACAAAAGAATTTAATTACGCTTCAGAATGTGAAACACTCACAGGCCACCGGTAGCAAAGGGACACAACACACACACACACATACACACACACGCAAGTACTCAGCATGGGTAAAAGCCTGCTCCTGGTAAAACACAACCCCACACACCCACATGCCGCACATGTGTGTTTGTATGAGTACGACCATGTTTAACATGCCTGCCGCAGTTGTTCGTACATGCGCCTCAAGATAGTGTTGACCCCATGGCAGCACCACCGTCCCACTGCCATCAGTTGGGCCTAGGCCCTCAACAGAAATCACACATTCACACACCCACATACACAAACACACACTGTCGGCCAGGCCTATCCCCTCGACACTGAAGGACGCGGCAGACAGGTGAGCGTAAACAATTCATCACCACGGTGACACCTCCGCATCTGCCAGTCCCAACATGGCCAGAGGAGCTGTCAGTCACCTCAGCTAGCCCCCCTCAGCCAGGCTGGAGCACAGCAACCAGCACCAGCAGATGTTGCTTTTTAGAAAAGTAACATAATACAGTCTTATACTGCAACCATGGCTTTGAACCTGACGTATACAGATAAAGATGGATTAATAGTTATTACTTTAGTTAATATTTATTCATAATAAAATGACTCCCTGAAACTAGACCTTCCCAAAGCCTTTCTCTTCCTCTGCCTTTTGACCTTCCATTCATAATAAAACAGAGCTTATGGTACTCTACAGTATGAAGGATTTTAAAATAGCACAGCTGACTAAATGTTTACAAAATTTACATTCACTTTATCATTACATGCGCAGTCTCAGAAAACCAATCAACCTTTTTTTTGCTTGTTTACTATAGAAATACAGATGAAGTGACCAGAAGTGTTGATGTGCTTGTATCAGGTCACCTTTGGAAACTCTAAAATAATTATGTAAATTACATGGTTGTTAGAATTCGGTACTGAAGCACCTCAGAAAACACTGGAAGCATCAGTGACTGGATTGATAGGCATGACGGGTAGTTATGTTGGTGCACTACCCTCCTCATATCTGGGAAGCAGATTAACTAAATATTGGTTGACATTGAGTCAATCTATGTGTTGGGTCAACTGGAGGTCTTAAATGTGCTCTTATTGCGAACGTCATTCATCTGAGATTGCTCCTGTGAAGCCTTGTGAATGGCTCTCAATTACAAGTGTCACTCTGTGATGGCTACCATTGTCCAAATAAACACACATGGGCTTGGCGAGAAAGCACCTAGAGGGATGGGGTTGGACCAGGGTTCCATTCTCATACGAGCCGAGGCCAACTAACAGGTGATGAGTGTCAGCCCCACCAGTGGCCCATTGTCACACGGGACAAGGACAATATGAAGCAGAGATGTTCCAAGCGGCCAAATGCCCTCTCCAGCAGAGGCTGATATCATGGGTGCCATCCATCACCAAGGGCTTAACAATAACACAGGGCACAGAATACTGACATTCACAGGCACACCCAGAGGATAACAATAACTATCTGCATTTTTTTTAGCAGTTTTTATTTTAACTCCTTTTTTCATTTTAACATCTTTACACAGAAACAACTGATTTTTTGTATTTGTCATACTTTGTACATTGCACTAGATAAGATCATAACTCAGCTAATCAATGTTTCTTAAATTCCCTGACCATGGAGTTTACATACTGTGGATGCATACATTTTAGGCATGTGAGTCGTTGAAATGAAGAATTATTTACCTGGGCAATACATATTTATTTCCCCAAAACAAATACTGTTGTTACAAATATTGTAAAATAAATATACAATAAACAAATAAATTATGGATTGTATTGGGAAAAGCCCAACAGACAAAATTTCCAAAATGGTAAAAATATTTTTTGCAGCATTTTTGTTTATACTGTTTTTATTTTATTTACTTCCAATGATAATGATGTTTTAGTGTCACAACACACATACTGCAGCTAAATACTTTTTAATGCTTGTCTGGGATTTACTTTCACACAGTACTGAACATGTTTTGATACTTGTTACATATTTACACATGTTCAAACTACGCGCCATCTGATAATGACCATTGCCTGTAGCTGCAACTGTGTATTTCTTGTGTTATTCACTCTGTATTGCCTGTTGCTTGCATCAGTCCCACCAACACATTCCTAGTAAACGCAAGCACACTTGACTAATAAAGTGATTTTTATTCTGAAAGGTAAAACTATGTGTCACTATGGATACAGAATCATGCACAGCTTCTCTACACCTTCAAAGCCTATAATCACAGCTGCTGTTGACATATTGCCATTGTCAACAAATGCACGTGTGCGCACGTGTTTATGGTTCAAGCACAAACTACATAGCAGGGCTCCTTTGGCTATATAATGTCATATATATATATATATATATATATATATATATATATGCTATGTAGTTTGTGCTATACATATATATATATATATAAAACACAAGGCAAAGTTACCAAGTTACCTGTACCAGAGCAACACAAGTCAAAAGAAGGGGCTGAGAGCAAACACTCCCGGGGATCCAAATAACAATGATGAGGTCCTGGGGAGCCACAAAGCCCAGTGGACCCTTTGTTACTCCAGGAGGGCCTGCATGACAATCCCAGGCTGACAGACTGCTCAGGAGGCCTGAGGAACCTGGGACAGGGGTGCATTGTTCCTCTCCGCATGTGCAAGGTGCACCTCCTTCCACCTTGACAGGAAACAGAGGCCCAGCTAAGAATAAGCTGGGCAGGCCAAAGGCTTTCCAAGCTAAATTGCTGGTAAAAAAAAAAAAAGAAGTTCTTTGAGAGCTTCGCAGAGCTAACCTGTTGTGGTGAGGGGGTGGAGAGTGGAGGAGGGAAAGAGGGAGAAACAGGAAGAAAAAGGGGAGGGAAGGAGAGAGAAAGAAAGAGAGAAAGAGTGAGTGAGTATGTGTGTGTGAGAGAGAGAGAGTGCTGCTGTTTGAATTAACCTGCCATTTTCATACTCTTTAAAAGGTAATAATTATGCAAGCAGCTGGAAACTTTTGGGGCTAGAATTAAAAGCTAAAAGCATAGTTCTTGTTTGATTTTTGTTTGTTCTGCCGTGAATGGCCATCAACTGGGAAGCTGAGATTTCCCCCCTTTTTCACAATTGCTAGGGGATTTTTTTTCTTTTAGACATTTTCCCCCGGTCCTATTTTTTTTCTCTTATCTAACACATACAAATTGAAGGAAAACCAAATGCATGTAAATGTTGTGACATACAGAAGAGGCCTGTGAGTAAACAGAAGTAGGTGAGAATTGGGAAGGGTAGGGTAAAATCCCCTCAGGTGGCAGGGGCAAATATACCCCTTCTTTCCTTCTGAGACTCAGCCCTGTTTCAGCAGGCTCGATAAAAAGAGCGATAGCGTGTACGAGAAGAGGTGGATCCAGCCGGATGGCGAGAGTCTGATTATTACCGTAAAAGCCGGAGATAACAAGGTAACAGCAATGGGCAGGCGAACAATGGAGCCTCTATTACCTGGGTACTAGCTGTTATTTGCTGCCACAGTGCGTCTTTCCCCCCTGCCTTTCCTTGAGGACAATGGTTGAAAATGGGCTTTTTCCATATGCTGAAGAGTGGCAATGAAGCTTTCGCTGGCTTTGAAGGCAAAGACTGGATATGAGGCCAGGCCTGCACGGTCAGTTGAAACATTTGTTGACATGTTACCCCAACTTCACCTACAGACTGGCCTGCAGGCCAGAGTCAGTAGAAGCACAAAACATACAAACACCCAAATGCACACAGCTGCACCCTGTGGCATATGCTCACTTCATCAGTACCTGTTCGCCCCTTAAATCTTAATATCTTAAAAGCACAAAACATCATACTCTATCATGTATCATGAGTAGCTCGTCAGCTCATTGCTAGTCTGAAGTTACAGTGTTAGATCATTTAACTACTGTAACTTTTGAAGTTGGGCCACCGTGTCTCACTACAAAACACAACTCACACCAAACTGTGATGGCTAGACAACTAGATCAGGCATCTCCAAAAAGGTAGGTGGTGTCGGGTGTATCTTTGTATACAGTGGTTGGTACCTACCAAAAATGATCCTTGGCAAACCGATGACATGGTCATGGGAACCTAAGGCTTTAACCTCCCTGGTGTAACCTCCCTGGTACAAATCCAAAGAAGTAACTGAAAATGTATTCTGGCTATGACAGAAATGTATCCGAACATACAGTACACTACAGCTTGCTGCCTATAGGCCACATATAGGCCCATTCTTTTTCCTGTCCAGAGTCAGAGTACACATTGACACAAGAACACATGAAATGATCAAAACAGGACTATGGTGTAATGGAGGATGGCGACCTGGTCTGATTAATCACGTTTTCTTAAACATCATGTGGAGAACTACATCTGTGTTAGTAGCTCACCTGGGGAGGAGATGGAACCAGGGCAAGCCAACAGAGATGGAGTGATACTTTGGCCAATACTTGAGGAAACTTCGGGTCCTGGCATTTATGTTTCCTTGTGCACATACTACCTACCCAAATAATGTCACAGACATACTTTAATGGCAACAGTATTCCCTAACCACAGGGACCTCCTGTTCAGGAATGGTTTAAGAAACATGACAAAATTCCCCAGATGCCAATCTGATCAAGCATCTGTAGGATATACTTGAAAAATGAGTTTGATCTATGAAGACCTAACCTCACAACTTACAGGACTTAAAGGATCTGCTGTTGAAGTAAAGTGCCAGATACCACAGCACACCTTCACACGAAGGCAAGCATAGGGTGTCTAGAATTTACTTAAATACACAAATTGAATGGATTAGTTTAAAATGCAAACAAACTCTCTCTCACACATATATTAAGATGTGGCAAATCTACCTCAGTAACATGGTGTTTTGTGTAGACAACACAATCCTGCTGTAGTCTTTCATTCAGCAGGCATTTGGCAAAGCATTTTTCACCTTCATTACCTGAATAATTCTTTAAGCCAGTGACCCCATGATTTTCCATTCATAAATACTTTCCACGGTATTAACAGTTTAATAAATCCGCTTTCGAATGTTATGGCAGCCTTATCCATCTTTTCTCACAACCTTTGGCAGAATGCTAATCTCATTCTTCAGAATTGTGTACAAAAAGGTGTATAAAAAGACAGAGCCAATATAATAACAATGGAAAGGGTCTTAAGCCTAAGCTAACACCCAAATTCAAACATTATAAAAATTTTACACTAGATGTTCTATCAAGTCCATGATCCAACAACGCCTGAATGAGTGAGGTAATATTGACCGACTCCAATGTCACAATTCTTTGGTAGCCAATGAAACTGTGCTGTGCATGCAAACTTATATCCTTCTGTCATTGAATTAAAGTGCCATTTATATATTTACACACACATACATACATACATACATATGCATGTGTGTCAAATATCAGTCTTCAAATGACAGTCTGATCTGAAACACTTCATAAAACAGCATTTTAACATTTTTTATGTTTACATATATTTGTCTTTTTAAATGAAAATATGAAGTATGTAAAATTTGTTTTTTTACCATTATAAGGGCCACTAACCCACCGTTCTAGAGCTGCTGCGACTGTGCGTCTAAAGCTCAGGTACCAGAGTTTGAGTCCAGTGGTCGGTGACAGGCGTGAGACGGCTGTGGAACAGCCAAGGGTGTTGTGTCCTGCGCGTGAAGCAGTCTTATGGGCAGATGTGCCTGGTAGTTCGCTACAATATGGGGATATGGGGAGTGGTTAGCAGGAGTGGTGTGTGGATTCGTGGCCCATGTGAGGGGGGGAAATTGCAACTCCATGTGTAAAATCTACACATCTACCCCGTTTAGCTCCCGGGACAATGCCCTCTGGCGCAAGCTACGAAGATAGATCCAGACAGTGTGCGGCCATCATGTGAGTTTAGTGCTTCGCCCCGTGAGGACAGGGAGTAGTGGAGGTGGAAGTGATTGGGGCTTCTACTGAACAGTTGGAACTACTGGCAGAGAAGGCAGAGGGGTAGAACTGTGACGAGGAACAGTGACTACAGTAGTTACTGATCTCCTGGAGGGGGGTGTTCGCCCAGAAGGAGGAAGATCATGGGAGAATGGACGTGGTGTTTCACCACTATCCCCTTGGGCTGCACCAGTTCAAACGGTTGTGGTAACAAGCTGTCAGGGCAGGGCTTAAGGCCTTTTTTTTAAGACTGGGCTAGCCATGCTAAAGGCACGCAGTACTCTGAATGGTTTTGGGAGGAAGTTAGATAAAGAAGACCTTTCAAGCAGCCGAAGAGGAGCAGCCGAAGAGGAGCAGCCTTGCCACATTGGGGGACTCGGGTACCGGAGTGGGGAGGTGGCTGATTCGCGGTTTAGGAGACTCTCTCTCTTTCTGTTGCCTTTCAGAAGTCCTTTCATCAAGAGAGGGATGGCTGAGCGGGGTGTGGTGGGAAGTAGCTCCATCGGGAGGAAGAGGAAACCACAGCATGGTGGTAAGACGGATCTACTAGCACGGAGACCTGCTGCGAACCCCAGCCGCCTAACAGGGAAGTGGCTCAGTCTACCGGGTGTGAGTGGGTTAGAGGTTGGTCTGAGGTCTCTGTGCTTTGTTTAATAGGTCCTTTGCCATGTTGGAGGAGAGGAGGGCACTGAGGTGAGTCGCAGCACATTGGACAATTGGTGGGATGCATGGATGTCGTTCCAGTGTACTGTGAGGAGCCGAAGGAAAGACAACAAGATCGAAGTGAGGAAAACGTATCACCCAGGGATTGTGTGTGGTGCACGAGGGACAGTGGGCATCGCCAGAGGGGTTTGTTTATTTACTTTGGTTAGTGCCTGGCCCTGTCATGGAAGCAAGGCCCGGTAAGCAATAAGTAGCGTTCTAGTATTATTTTTCTTTCCTCTTTCTCACATTATTGGCTGTTCAGCTAGGTTTAGTTATTCGTGTAGCCAGACCTTCAGACTGACGGCTGAAAGTCTGGAACTCATAGCAGCTTTTTTTGGCCAAGGCCCGCCGATAAGGCCATTTGACAGACATGTCAAACAACCAATCACAGTTCGTTTTGTTCAGCGTCACGTTTCGGGGCGTGGAAATGTCCCCACATTCGTGCGCGTATACCAACAATGGCATCTGCATTACCACATCTGATTAAAACACCGAGTAAATCAGTAGGATCACACATCTGCGATCACATGTCTGCGCTTTGTTTCCCAGCGGACCGAAAATAAACACGACACTAGCTTCCTCTGGAAATCCGATAAAATTCAACCATTCAGATTATGACTTCGAGATTCCTGAAGTGTTTCCAGTTAAGTGTACTATATGCATCAGATGTTTAGCCAACGTTCCGTGGGTGTGACGTCTGAGGCTGAGACTAAGTTATTTATATGTTTACATCTGTGTTTGTTTCTCCTTCCCCTTGTCTGGTAAAACATATCTGTGTGCAATGACGCTATCACTAGAGTGGCGTGTAGAGAAGTAAATATAATTTCTGTGATTATAGGGTTTTGTGCTGTATGCTCGAAACCTTTGCTTTGAAGACCAGGAAACCAGGAAGAAACCATATATGTGACCAGAGCCTTAACGTGGAGACAGTCAATAAAGTATACAAACATATTTTCTGTTGTGGTGTGTTTCCTCTCCATTGCCTGTGGCCAGAGAGATACAAAAGGGTAAAAAAAAATTTTTTAAAAACTTAAGAAAGAAAACCAAATAAATAATATGGTTGGGACTTATTTATCCCAGGTTCCCACACATATAACACCAAAAATGATTATTTGGAGTCATGCCATTACAAAAACAATTTGGGGGCCCTCAATAACCTTTCCTTTAAGTGCTTGTAGCTGAATTTTTAAAAGGGAATTCTTTTACATTTTCTACATAACTAAAAAGTTAAGATGTAAACAAAGTCATTCAAAGTGGTTTGAGGTGAAATGCTCCATTCAAGAGAAACCTATTGAGTCAGAATTGTTGACAGCAGTGGTGATAGTAACCAGATGTCCAAAGCATTTAATGACTCAAAGCTACTACTTAGAAAGTTGTATCATGGAACAATTGCAGATACTCTACTTGAGGCCTGGGACTTTGATTGATGATCGTTTAAGATACAGTTTAAGCCTAAAACATATTTTCAAAAACATATTCAGGGTGGAGAGGTAAAGCCAAGCCAAACCTACAAATTAATAATCCAATTGTGACATCTGGATAGAAAAAGAATGAGCATGTAGGTTTACAAACATTGTAAACGCTAAAACAAATTTTTAAGAACAGTTGAAGTCCCCTTTAAAGAATATTCTTTTGTATTAACCCATTTTAGTAACTTTATTTTTAAGTAGGTTAAAATATTACCACATTTTTGTATTCAGTTTTACTTACTTTTGTCAATCCATTACATTACTTTTGGTTATTGCTAACTGAGTATTTGATCCATTATTCAAGAAATTCAGAACACAAGTAAATGCCACAACAAACATGAT
This sequence comes from Clupeocharax schoutedeni, assembly GCA_037974565.1. Lineage (NCBI taxonomy): Eukaryota > Metazoa > Chordata > Actinopteri > Characiformes > Alestidae > Clupeocharax > Clupeocharax schoutedeni. Next base: position 7,103,409 of record JBBPDH010000002.1, on the reverse strand, counting down.
GCATGTCTTCTGGGGTAACATGTTAATTTTGGGGACATGCCTGTCCAGTTTTGAAAAGTGTTGGGAATCTGCATTTTTGTCTATGTTTACTGAAATAGATGTCTGCTTGGAAGAAATCAACGACAGAATTCATGCAACCATGCAAAGGTGTTACCTTTCCTTAAATGTGCAAACATACCAATGGGCAGCAATGTCTTACACTGTGGAGATATAAAAATATGAAAACACATGCAGCATGGGCCAGCGAAGAGACGGTCGGAGCATTGATCCGGCCACAGCATGGGAGAGGAGTACACTTCCTTTAATCAGGAGCAAGGCCCAGAGCCTCTGGCTCCCCAGAGGTTCCTCTCAGATAAAACTGTCCTAGAGCACAACTGGCTGAGATGAGGGAGAGAGAGTCAGGCCTGAGGGCCTTGGCACAGAGCAGGTCCAGCACTGGGTCTCAAAGAACTCATTATTCCCTACCTGCTGAACCTCCGCTGGAGCGGGCTGAATCCAAAACCGGCCATATACAGAGAAGGTCCCAAGGCCAGCAGTGCTGGATGGCGAAGAGGGGCTTGTTTTCAGGGGGGTGCAGTTTGATATTCCTGGTGCGATGCCAAAGCCCTGAGCTGCTGACCAAATTTGGTGTTTTTTTAAATCATTTTGGACATGGCTAATTGTTCTTTCTCCATCTCCGATGACCCTTTCAGGTGTTTTTTGTTTTGTTTTTTCCCCTCCATGTGTGCAAATGAAGTTTTCACCCAGGCAATCACACCTTTAATTAAATTAAAACAAAGGTGCTAAAGCTGTTGATTGTCAACGCAGAAGGGGACAGTGGTGGGGAGGGTTGGTGGGGGTAGCTTAGAACGCAATGAATATCAATGCTTGATGAGTGACTGAGCTCCCCCAGCTGTCAGCCAAATGAATGTGAATATTCAGTTCTTTCCCCTCCACTTAACTTCCATTTAGCTCTGATAACATTTTATTAGCTTTTCCCCTTGCGCTGATAAACAATAAGTGATCCACGGAAAAACAGCTTCACGTTCATGTTTATTCCGAAGATGTACTTGCTCCTTCCTGCCATGTTTTTAATTTTTCTTATAGCTTTTTTTCCCCTGTTATTACATCCTCACAACTGGTGTGGATCAAAATTTACAATTTTATTTGTATGTATATTTATTTACATTGCATTTATGAGCCGTACCAATAGTGGCTCACATTAACAGGCTGTTTGTCCTCCTTCACTGAAATATGCTGAGAGCTCTGGTATTCGTCACCATGGATTCAGTAGCTTATACTGGAAAAGGTGAGTACTAATCAGACATTCTGAGAATGGCAGCAGATTCTCAGAAACTTTATAAAAGTCCCTGTAGATCATTAATGAAGGCATCCATCAAGAACTGAGATAAAGTTTGGGTGTAAACGGTCAGATCTTCCATTCTCTCTCGCTCTCTCCTTCTCTCCCTCCTCCTCTCCCGAGTCTCCTCCGCTCCAGCACACCAATGTCAACACATCCTCCTCATGTCAAGACAGATTGGAGCGCTGGTCTGATGCTAGGCCCTGAGCTTCAATCATTACTCTCCCATGCCCTGCTCCACATATTGATTTTGATGAAAACAACTTGCTAATCCAAATAAACACCATGTCAGCAAGCCATTCAAGCTAAAAGAAATATTAGCACAGCATGATCTGCCAGCCAGGCAAGTCCAGGGTCCTCCAGTGCTCCTGCCCTGGCTGAGGCGCAAAGGGAGAGGCGAGGCACACATTAAGATCTGTGGAACACACACGAACCTGCACTTACAAGCTCATGCTACACGGCAAACCAAGACAGAAAAGCTTAAGTCAGCTATTCAAGCGGCTTGAAATTTGAGAACACTGTACAAAGTATAGGTGTGCCTCGCCTTTTTTATAATATCAGTGTTACGATATATTGTGTTTATTATTAGTTTTTCATTAGGGCTGACCTGAACAATTTGAATTCTCACATTTATGCTATGTTGATATTCAGTTTTATGTTCATTATTATGCAGTTTCGTGTTTTCTCTTAACTCACAATTCAAATGTGCAATTAGAAGCTGGTACAACATGGAGAAAAGTTTCACTAATTGTAATTATGAGTTCATTTGATCTATCTTTATTTCCTTCAACTCAGCTTCAGGTGAGATTATCAACTTTTATTTTCTTCTCATTTCTAATGAAACACTTTTTTAGCAGCTTTAAAACTGGACAGCAACAATAACAGATCCAATCATTGCAACAAAATCACAATCCCTGTTTTGTCCACTATCAGAGTAGAGTAGCCCCCACTCACTATTAGCTGTTCTGCTACTACCCATCTACTCATACTAAAAGATCATCACATTGAAATAAATTACTGCAATTCTATAGAGAGTGAGAGTGGTGAAACTCAAAAAAAAAAAAAACAAGATTTCATAGAGTTCAGTGGGGTAATCCAAGTGAAAGGCAGTAGTTTTAGCAGCATTAAAACCAGACATTATTCTCTCTTCTGCAAAATTCCACTGGCCCTTTCTTAAGACCATTTTTCAGAATCAGTATTTAAGCTCTTGTTCAGAAGTATCAACAAATAGTGCCGTTTGGGCCAGCCCGAACACTTCATGCTTCAAAATGTCTTTCTTGTTTTTAGGAGTAGGTGTTTCTTTTCAAAACTATCAACAAAAGCATATTTCAAATTTTCCATCTCAAAAATGGTTTAAACATATGAAAGGCTCAAGTACTGATGGTTGATAACGATACAATCTATAAAATAGACTTTGGCATTTATTTCTTTACATTTGGCCAAAACTGGCAAGATCTAAACAGTTTTCTGTATAGTTAGCCAACAAAGAAAATACGTTCATTTTGACAGACAGCATATTTGCACCCTATGTGACATTATAGGTCAGCACTTCACCCCGTTTGGCCATTCAAGTGGTGTTAATGTGGGGTTAGGGTACAAACCCCCATCTCCCTCCTCCTTGTCCCACAATCACCAGTACCTCCCTGTGGACCTAGCGGCCCCCAGGTGACCCCGGGGCAAGGTCCGGTGCAGTGCGGCAGGGGAGCGTGTCGGCTCGATCGCCGCAGCGTGGCACAGGGCAAGCAAGGCTCGGCACAGCATGGACAGCAGGGCGGCTGCGCCATTCTTAAGGTCATGCTAATTGTCACACTCCACTGCCGTGCTGGCGCTTAGCAGCGCAGGCCCGCGCTCTGAGCAAGGTGCAGGTGTTAGTGCCCTTTAAACCTTTAATTAAATATCACCGCAAAAGGTTAATGCAGAGAGCCAGGTAACCCAAGCAACTACTGCAAAAACTCCACCTCACCAAAAGGAGGAGTAGAAGGAAAAGAGAAGACAGAGTGCTTGTTCAAACAAAACACATCACAGGTCACAATATTACTCCTCACGCTCATCATTTCACAGCTCTCCATATGATTTAGAACTAATGAGAACCATTAAGGAAGAATTATCCTCCTATTAAAAGCTTCCAAGAACACTTAAACAGGCATTACACCTAAGTTTCCGCGTGCAAACTCGTGCATCTGTATGATTTGAACAAAATATATTAAGAGCTATATAAAGAACAATTGTCACTTATCAAGGACCTAATAGAGAGTTTGTGTGACCTTTGATAATTAGAGCCGTCTGTCATTGTAATAGTTCAAAAGAGAAAAAAAAACACACTGATGAAATGCACCCAATACTTGCTGTTTCAATAATGAAAATGTGATTTAACTAAAATAAATTTCAATAAGCAACATTTCCTCAAAAAGATGGCAATTATGTGCTTGGGAAAAAAGAACATATTAAAACCACACTCAGGGTCAAGAAATATTAAAAACAAACACGGTCAAGAAATTTTTGAAAATCTTCATCCTTGCACAGCTCAGTAGCTCCTATGCAGAGTTGCTCGCTCTGGAAATATTTGGACTATTAGGAAAATAGGTTCCAGGCCAAAAGCAGAGCTGCGATATGAGACTTGGTAAATATTATCCTGGGGAATTTTACAGTGTCTCTTCTGCTGCATGGCGAACAGAGCACAGATGGGGAAAACGAGCATGTACGATTGGTGTGACATCGGGTTCCAGCACATAATTAACATAAATGACCCTAATTAACATCCGGACAGTGTCATGATTTCCTCAAGCATAGCGGCATTGCCAAAAAGAGCAGATCTGGTTAGCCTAAGCTTTCTGCTTTCCACCCTGCCAAACACTGAGCACAGCCAAATAGAGGTTAACTAGCATGCCACATTTTCCAAAGACGAACCTCACAACTCTGAAAAGGGAGTCATTTACAGACTAAACTGCAAAACTGAGAAAATAGGGAACATCCACAAATACATATCTTGCACAATCATTATTAAAATTTAATAAGTCATTAAATATAGAAGTGAGTCATTCGTTATTAGCTGTCTCATTTCAGAGACTCCTTCATAATATTTACAAAGACTAGCCACTTACTCATTCCTATATCTATTATCACTCTTTCTCTATAGACATCTTAATTCAACACATTTAATATTCAGTCTGGAAGCTTCATACACAGCCAAATTTTCATACCATATTTTAGCAAGGCAGAATAATCTCACTTAACACAAGAGTGGGTCCCCTCTCTCATGCGCCACGTTGGCCCCCTGCTGAGGTTTTGTTGTTTCCTGTTTTGTTAAATAATTAATTCCTCCCTGCAATTCCCCCCATAATCTATATCCCACCATATGCAAGAGCTGGAGCACTAGTGCCACAATCGCTTCACCATAATAATAGAATTGTGCACAGGAGTCGGAGCACAAAGGGGGAAGAAAGGTTTGCTTGTGAATAAGCATACATGTAGAGATTTTATTTTATTTTCTTTTAAGTCGCTATGACTGCTAGAAGCAAAGGAACCATATTGTTCTTTTTTGTTCTAAGTCCCACCACTTTCTAACACCTGGTTGAGAAGTCTGTTTTTGTAGATCTGTTGCTCTAAGCTTCAGAAGTCGAAGCATTTCTTTGCTTTGCCGTTTGTCACCCTGTTTAGCCACTGGCCTTCAGTTCCTCTGGTTTTCGTTTTTTCTTTTAGAGGCTGTGTTTGCCTTCTCTCTCTCTCCCCCTTTCCCTCTCCCTCTCTCTCCAGGGCTGGGACAGGGGCTGAGCTGCTTCCCCGTGGTGAGGCCTGAATCCGGAGGCCACCTGCAGCAGCCGCCACCAGCGCAGTCAGACGCCGCTGGCCTCCTTTGATTTGTGCTCAGGCTGCCGCGCCCCAGCCTCCTTTACGCCCGCATACCCTTCACACAGCCCACCAGCTAATGTGAGATATCAAACACCCGTCGCCTGCTCTGTCTCGCCCGCAATTTTTTTTTCAATTGTTTCTCTCTCTCTCCTCCCATCTCTCTCTCTCTGCCTTTTTTTCCGGGGGTTTGCTTTTGGGGATCTGTTCTAAGCCTGTGTTGCAGCTTGAGCACAGACCCTTTCAGAGGCACAGCTTGGCCACCATGGCCCAGGCAACTGCCGCCACACTCCTGCCTCCGCCAGCTTTTGTTAGCAGGAGCCTAGCCAAACAGAGTGGACCAGGAGCCATTTTTACTAGCATCTCCAAGTAAACAAGAAATGTTTATCTCCCCGTGTGATTTTTATTGCTTGTAGCTGTTTTGTTAGGTAGACAATTGTATGCAGAAGTTAATCCATTAATTGTTTTTTTCCAATAGTGTTTGCTGAATGTCAAATGTATGTGGGTTTTCAGCATACAACCAAAGATAGCATTTATCTGAGATAAATGAGGGAAACCAATACACACTGCTTCAGGTTTACAATCTAGTTGTGAATAAAAATGAAAACATTATGTATTCTTAACCACAAAGTTGTGTTTTCAAAATGCAAAATAGTAGCGAAACAAGTATTTAGATACAATATTAAAGATACATTAGTGTAAAGGTTAAACAGAGAGAGTTACATGAGAACTCAATTCCTGCACCTTACACTCCACACTCCATCTGCAAGTTGAACATGAGCACTGACACAAATCCAGGAAAATCAGCTCTGGTCAAGCAAAAATAAACAAAACACAAAACTTTAAGCTAATAAGGTTGCATATATAATCCCATGTATAAACACAATTTCCTCACAACATGGAGGTAGGAGTATTAGGCTTTTTGGTTGCTTCTGCAGTACTGGAGTATTTCAGTAAGTCAACTTCTGAACCCCAAAGCCAAAACAACTTCAAGACTGCTTACTAAAGAAGCCCATGCTTAGGAGATCGAGCCAGTCTCCTGACTTAAACCTCACTGATCCTCTATTTTTAATTTATTTTTTTTTTTAAGAATATTGAAATCACAAGTTCATCAGTAGGACCCTCTTAGCTATGAAAAATTAGAATGGCCAAGACTAATAAGCCAAACTTGAACAATAATGCTCCAGAAGGTGAAGCATGTCTCAAAGCCAAATACATACAAATACAGGATACATTTTTCCTTTATGCCTTTACAAACAGGGATATATTCCCCTTAATTCAACAGCTACCACAAATGGATTGCAAAATGAATAGCACTCGACAAGAATGAGGACATCTAATCATTTTTTATATCATATTAAGCTCAAAGAAGGGAAATAACCATGGCTCATATTTAGCATACATTTTGCATAAATTAAGCACGAGTAAGTGATTTTAGGGTGATTCAAAATATACTCAGCTCATAACAGGCATTGTTTATACATTCAGATTGAGGAAGCAACATTCATGGTGTGCTTCCAGTCACCCCCCAGGAAGAAAGGGATAATTAAATGAATTGACTAAAAGGGATGCAATGAATATCCCTGCACAGCATAGGGTCAAAGCCAGGCACAAATTAAAGGCCAGTGCAAAGAGCTCAAGATCAATTCGTTCAAAAACTGAAAATAAACAGAAACCAACCAACATTTCCTCTACATATTTAAAGTCAACTTTTATTTGTCAATTTCACTAAGCAGTAACATTCTCTTTCTTTGCCTGTATATGTGCACAGTCGTGGAAGCATCAAGGAAACAATGACTTGTGTAATGTACACATGTGACTTATTCTTACTTATTGATTGAAAAACAACGTGAGTAACTTTAGATAAGACTAAACACAGTAAAACTGTCAAAACTATGGTTCAGCTTAAAGTTAGATTCAAAAGGCTAGCAAGCGACAAACAATTATCATAATGCTGACAATGTGCAAATGTGTGAAAAACCAATTCACTCATTGACACAAAACACATGCACACTAACAAATAAACAGTTGACTGAACAAGTGTTGTGAGTACAAACACCTACTTACAAAGACCATGATAAACAAGAACACACACACACACACACACACACACACACACACACACACACCTGAGGAACATGTGGTGATAAAACTGGAGCTAATTAAGTGACAGACAATTGAACTCAGGGGAGACATTCCTGGGAATTACTATCAACAACTGGATCAACATGGCAGGGAAGAGAAGGTGTTTATTAGCCAGTTGTTCGGCACTTTTCTTTGCACCAAGGTGCTAAAATGACTTACTACCTCCACTTTCCTCACCTTTACAGAGAGGTGGCATCCAGTAAGTGGCAAAGAATGCATTCCATAGGAGAGCCTTACACTCTTTTTCAAGGATCTAATTTTGAAAGACAGGTACCAACAGTCAAGAGAGACTGAGCCAAGTACCTACTGGTTCTAAAAGGAATCATTTATTTATGCCCTTCATCTAGACTACTGAATATTCACTTTAGCATTGGTCTTTCAATACTGTGACTAATAGAGATAAAACAGCTTTTATCATTTCTAAATAAAAACCTTATACTAGGCCTGAAAGAAGACATGAACAGGAGAAAAAGAACATTTAAACCACATGCCTCTACTGTAGGTTAGTAGACTGTAAGGGTGGGCGATGGAGATATCAAGAGTTGATCTGCCTCCCAGAGTGCATCAACTCCTCATTACTTCTTAGGGGGAAAAATGCTAGTCAGATCCGGATCAATCCACTCCCTTTATTAAATGTTCACCATCATCCTGTGGGTATTCTTCTGATGGATGAAACGATCATGCTAAATATGACATTTTTGGGTCTGAATTCCCTGTATATCCACTGATACATGACTTTAAAGTTATAGAGTCGAGAGAAGAAAGAACAAGGGAGAATGAGAGCGAGAGAGAGCGAGAAGTAATACATTGAATGTGTCACTACTGATCTCCCAGAAGCATCAGTATTTCCATCACTATAGCTGCCTGGAGGAGAAAAAGAACAGATAAAAGACAAAACATGATCCTTAAAGGGAGAGGAAAAGTCAAGATATAATGAAATGTTATCATTATACTTATCTCAAAGATTTATTACACTGTGCTAAAACCTACGTTTTCCTCAAACGTTTCAAGGTGCAAAATGTGATGGCAATACTTGTGGCCCCAGCTTTGCAATTGTCAATCAAATACAATGCATGTTAATTCTATTGCTGCGGATGTGCCAGACAGGAGCCACGTGGGATTCACAGTGATTCACATAGCAAGTCCATGGATAAAGTGCAGTGACTGTGCACTCCTCACAGACTTGCTGTGTATTTCACCCAAGTAGCTGTTAGTGCCTTGTAACTGAACATCATGATACAGTGGAATTAAATCTAGCACTCAGATGACTTCATTCGGTAGAATGTGCTTTTAGCAATGCATAACACAGGACAAAGGATCGATCTGCATGACAAATGCTGCCAAATGTGCTCGTATTTCCTTGTCTTCATGCTGTATGAAGTCCAAATGTGGAGAGCATTGTGGAGAACCTCCAAAAAGCTGTGAAAATCCTAAAGTATTCTACTACCTATTACTGGGATAGAGTGGCAAAACTCATGGTCAAATGTATTCTTTTGTACTCTTAATGTGCCACCCATTCAAGACGGTAGCACAGGAAGCACTTCAACCAAACACATATCCTGCTCACTATCCTCACAACCTGTTCAAGCACTAATTTTAAGATCTAGAAAAGATGATGGATCCCTTACTGAAAATTATTTTCCAAAATCACAGCAATTCTTGGTATTGAGAACTTTGACTATCCCACAGTCAAATCCCATTATTGATAGCTCTGATTTTATTTTAGATTATGTCATGACATTATATTACAAATCTGTTGAACATCTCATAAGTAATTTCTGACAGACTTAAAAACTACAAACTGACAAACCATACAAAAGTTCCCCTTTTGTACACTATAATACTTGGCCCCTGATCACTGTAATGCACTTCCTATCCCTCGATAGCAAGACCAATTTCACTAACACTAGCCAAATGAAGGAAAGAGAAGCTAAGGAAGGGGAAAAAAAGAGTAAAATGTGGTTTTAAGCATTCTCAATTTTTTCCCAAGGTCTGCAAAGGTTAAACTCAAGTGGCTGGTAACAACTCTATTATGTGGTGAGTCCTTCATTGGCCGCCAGAAGCGTAGCATGTAAAACTGCAGAGGAGTCCTCTCCCAGGAGACCCTTGCGCACAGCAGGTTAACCTGTCAGTGCTTTTTTAAGGCCTGATTGCCAAACCCCCTGTAGCTTGAGGTAAACTGACAATTTTCCATCAGCAGGGAAGGTGGCTTTATTAGTGATGGGGGGGGGGGCAAACACAAGTGCAAAGGGTATTGTTCTCTCCAATGGCGGATTAACATATGTGAGGTCCAATCAATTAGCTCAACACTAAGACAAAAACCAGGACACCTAATGAAGGTAACAGATCTTCTCCAAGCAAGGCAGAGCGAGCAAAGTTTCCCTGAAGAGTAAAACGCTTTAAAAAATAGAGGCTTGTGCTACAGTGTGTACTCTAGAAGCCAGGTACGATTTGAGTTATTGATTGTTTGAGAGTTTTTCCCCCTGTGGCTGGTAGGATCCTGCAGTTATGAAATCAGGTATACAGTAAGCACTGGGCTGAGGGGTAGGCTGTGGTAAATAGCGCTGTCTCTCCACTGCAATCGTGCAAGCATCACCTTGCTCTTTTTCTCCAAATGGCAAATCAATACATGCCTCAGCAACATATAAACACAGGAGTCAATCCTGTGCTGCAGCCCTCATGTAGCCATACTGTACATGCAAACAATGGCCAAGAAAGGTTAGAAAAGTCGGTTATTTGAGGCCCAGTTTAGGATTCATTCCTCCATCTGCAAACGCAGACAAAGGTGCCTCAGATGTACATCTCTGAAATGCTTTTGGTTCTCCTTTGTGTATGTTTACAGCAAGCCTCAGCACAACTGGCTGGCAGCTAGATCACAATCATACTTTTTTTTTCATTTCTTCCATTTTTTTTTATCTAAGTTAGACACAACTGTTCAGCCTCCATCAGTACCTATGAAATTCAAGGATACAAGGGTCTAGTAAGAGAAGCAGCGTGAGATTAGTAATTCAAGCGCCCAAAACACACACACATATACACACACACACACACACTAATATATATATATGTATATACATATATATATATATATATATATATATATATATACAATGAATTAAGGCACAG
>JBBPDH010000002.1:7070235-7083965 GCA_037974565.1 Clupeocharax schoutedeni | reverse complement strand
GTGGGGGGGTGTGTGTGTGTGTGTGTGTGTGTGTGTGTGTGTGTGTGTGTGTGTGTGTGTGTGTGTGTGTGTGTGTGCAGATTTTTATCAAAATCAGTTGTATGAAATATGTTGAACGGTGCGTGTGCTATCTTGCAGCTCGTCGTGTATCCGTTCACTGCTCTGTTCTGACCGAAGCGGTGTTACTGAAGGTCACGGCTCAGATCACTGACAACAGCACCAGTCCCTAAACGAACTGAGAAATCCAGACCTTTGTTCAAAAGTTATTTACCTTTCTTTACATCTTTAGCTGTGACTAAGGACAAGGGGTTGCACCACAGGTTAAACGTGCATTGTCCAAAATAAGTGTTTTAAAAAATCAGTGTTACGTGCACTTGTGTGTGTGTGTTCACTAATTATAATGATTTTTCAGTGGACAATTGGGTACCCTTTACCTCACTGTTAGTTAAAATAATAACGGATGTTAATGTTTGCACTAATACTAAAATAATAACATTTGCATAATTCGTTTCATTTCACTGCTGCCTGGTTTATTTGAGTGTATCAGGTCTCAATATTTTCTGCAGGACCAGCTGATCTGTTCTGTCTCTCTCTATCGCTGGTGCCTTAAATGAGCCTCACATCACACAGGAAAAACCGAAATAGCTAAGCTAAGATGCAAACTAAGAAATCAAGGCTTTACAGTAAAAAAATCATACCCATGAAAAACAAATGCTTTCTTTCATGTGCAAACAGGCAACAACCTAATTACATCAATAAATACATTTATATGAAAATGTGGCTTTTTTAAATCCAACACAGTGTTTCGAAACTCAAACACACTCATTAGCATTTTTGTGTCGTCGTTCGTCAGATTCACTATGAGTACATAGAGGACCTTCCCCACACTGGCCTGAGACTGGCCAGAGCGAACAGACTCTGGACCAGTGCAGAAAAGGGGAGTGAGGGCGCGATGGCTGGGGGAGGGTATGCGTGGTCTTATTCTTGCAGGTGTGGATGTAAAGATGGAAAATGAAGCAGCTATTACTCTAATGATTGGAAACCGAAACAAGATGCAGAATCTCCATATATCTCTGAATGATTACATTGGTCATTTGAAGTATCTAGGAGATGAAACAGTGTAAAGAAGAAGTTTGTATACGTATATATATACATTTATATTTATAAGCATAAATTATAAATGTACACAACACACACCTATACGTTCATGAAGTGCGTGTGTGTGATGCAGGTGTTCGCGCGCAGCTTGTGGGAGCTGGCAAATAGTGAGCAGTGAGTCCATGTGGTCTTTAAGTAGAGTAGACAAGTGCAGTCCCAGAACCAAGAAGAATTCGTGCGCGCTCACTTTAATCAAACGGTCAGTATAACGAGCGCATCACGTCAACCCTCTGTTTTCATTCGTGCACCATAAAACAGTCAAAAATTTTCATGCAGATTCTCAGATGCAGCATTAGGTGCAACATTACAGAGTGTTACATTAAACAAACATCACTGTAAGTGTCAGGCTGCACTCCGTATTCTGTCTCTCAACAAACAAGTGTTTACGTCAGACTGAGCTGTAATACAGGCAGAAGGCAAAGTCGAGGCGCATGAAGAGCTGTGCTTCTGCGTCTCCATCTTGCTTTGCGCGGATCAATATCAGAGCAGCTCGCGAAGGGGTCTCCGCTTGCACCTTGACACCTTGACCTTTAAACTTCGCTACAGGTAACTTCTGCAGTCCAGTCGTTGCCACAAACATCCACTACCACCACGATTTTGTAATGTACACACTGCACTGATGACTGCACTGCTAATGGTGCTGAGTTTGGTAGTATGAGTTGCGGGGTACAGAACTGGCCCACTCCTGACTGCGACCAGCTACAACGTACTATAACAGGACGCGGGTGCAACAGCAGCTACGAGGCAGCAGGTTGGCCCGCCAAAAACCGGAACCTGCAATGCATATTCATGCATTCCCGGGGGGGGGGGGGGCTTGGAGTGATGCAACGATTTTACAGTGTATTGTAAAGTTGTCGCACCAAAACCAGTTTTGTCATTAGGTGTATTTGCTTTTGGCAGTTAGTGAACTGATGGAATATATGCGGAGGATATGACAAATTTTGGTCAGTGGTCGAAGACTCTTTACCAATTGGTCATGGATTCTCCCAGTTGTAGTGTTTTTTTTTTTGTTGATTTTTTTTTTCAGTTTTTGTCATTGTGGACACAGGAACAGCGTCAAACGGCCAGTCTCTATCTGCAGGCTTTGCACATTAATATTTATTGCATCTTCCATACTTGAGATGGACACTGCTAACGCAGCTTACGTCTAGACACCGCCCAAGCTGCAGTTATTTTTTTGTCGAGCAAATATACTCTAGATTTGTGTACTCACTGCTAAGGGATGTTGGTTTTCATCACAGCCATAAAGCGGCAAACTGCTCAGTTGGTAACTTTAAGGTGTTATTGTTCGCCAAGTGATATGGCGCCTGCCAACTGGCCAGTAGCAGCCACTGTCAGCCACGTTTGTATTGGTGTGTGTGTGTGTGTGTGTGTGTGTGTCATCCTAAAATATTAATATGGAGCTGAACGAGCACTAAGCAGTCAAGTGGACTGCAGTTTACATACTGCGCAAGTGTTTATGGCTGCACGCCTTTATACGCTGGTGTGCTCTCTGGAGTCAGCACAGCTCCATTTAAATACCATGAGTGCTGAATTGCAATCACAATTACGTATAACGGCATATGAGCAGAAGTGTCAAACCTGGCTAGGCCCTTTTTTCCAGTAGCAGCCCACTTTCGGGTACCTGTCTCTTTCCAGCCGTTAGAAGCATCGATTGCTTTTCAACAATATGCAAACGTCAACCCCAAGTTCAAGTTTATAGATGCACAAGCTTAAACTCTGTGTAGGACGAGGGAGGATTGATAACAGGAACATGCTTACCAAAATAAAAATGACGAAGAGACCAAAAAAGTTCAAAACTTTAAATCAATTTAGCTGTATAATTGTAGAGCTTGAACGAGAGTCAGTAGTCATTATTAATACACTAACACAATTACACATCTATAGTACAAATACGCACCAAAGCTTGTAGCTTTGGCTTGAACTCCTAGAGGAAATACGAAGGGTATGTACAAGATTTTGATGTTTTTTTGTTTTGTTTCTTAGTTGTGGTGTGACGACAGGGGGAACTCGTCCTAATAAAACCACGGGGATTGAAAATGAATTAGTCACGGACGTATAGGACAAAGACCCCGAGAAACAGCCCTCGACGCGAAAACCAGGAGGCACGAAAATGTTCAGTGGAGAGGAAAAGAAGTAAAAAGGAACACAGGAAATGATGAACAGTTTAACACTTGCACCACATTTTATTATATTTGTATGCAGTAATTCTTTTTTATCACAATAATGGAGAAACACCTCTTAAACTTTGAACAAAAACACATAACAAAACACCTGCCCCGTTCAACTCTTCATTGTACATATTTATAGTAAAGAAACATTCTTTATAAATATTGTTTCATCTGTAGCAAGTAAATACCATAATTTAATTACAAATGGATAAATATGGCAGTCGCGTATTTACAAAAGGAAGGGTGTGGTTACAGAAAATTTAACTGCACAACGTTTATTTTCCTCACAATCTTCCAGATATATTTCACAATTCCGACTTGCAAAAGCACAACAAAAAAGAAAGAAACATCACAAGTTAAGCCCAGCAAACTAAAATATACATTCACAAGCAAATATTGTGTCTGTCTTCGTTAAGTGTTTACTTTGGCACTCTTTCCAGTTAATAGATGTTTAGGTACAATCAGTTTGCCTTTTAATGGGATCACAATATTTATTACCAGAGTCATTTTTATTTCTTAAATCGTAATATGTGCACTAAAAAGTCCGGTTACAGAAATAGCTACCATCGAAGCGACGTCTATACACCAAACACTGACAAAATCTATTACAACCATTTGGGAGTAAGGGGAGTATGGTATTTACAAAATAGGCAGTGTGTGTCGTGCACGGGTCTTCTGTGGGTGGGGGTCACTCCTGGTGGGATAGTCTGGTGTTTTTATTCTTTTCTTATAGAGTAGTTCGCTTTGCGTGTGTGAATTCACTTGTACAAATCTCCCGCTCTTCTTGGGCTCGTGTATGAGATGCTGCTCTGTGGATTGAGCACAGTCCTTTACACATACCACTCGCTGAAGTTGGACGACAGGCTGCTGTGTCCGTTTGAGGTGTGCACCGCTGACGAAGGCGACAAATTGGTGTTGCTTTGGGTCTCGGTGGAGGGGGACACCAGGCCGGGGGGCGTCGAGGACTCATAGCCAGAGCTGGCTGCCGGCGACGAGTCAGAGGCTGGCGGCGACGATTCGTGAACCTGAAAAGGAGAAAAGGAAGCATGTATTATTATTACTATTATTATTATTATTATTATTATTGTTGTTGTTCTTGTTCTTGTTGTTATTAATAATTAATTAATTAATCACCAAGTAGACTGAATGGCATGCGTCAGCTGTGGGATGATTCTGTATCATGCGTAGTAACACATACAATCCCTCCACTTACAAAATTACATACACACGGCATGCAATGTATCTGCAATGTAAATTTATTTTATTTTATTTACTTTGCAACTCATGGCTATTACCTTCATGTGCTTTCGGAGAGAGCTGGGGTGTGTGTAAGACTTGTCGCACATTTTGCACAGATATGGTTTGTCTGAAGTGTGAACGTGCATGTGCTTCTTTCGGTCACTGCTGTTCGCGAAGCGTCTGTCGCAGCCCTCAAACTCACACTGAAACGGTTTCTCCCCTGTAGATAAAAAGAGGGGAAAAGATTCAGTTGATTAAACAGGTGCCAAGAAATACCCAACTGTACATGACAGGTTAATTCACAAAGAATATGCCGCATAAATAATTGAAAGGCTATAATTAGGTCATAAATGCATGCAAATATGAGCTGCACATTCAGTGAAACACAAAAAAATGTTAATAAATGTTCAGCTCACGGTTCTCATGTAGCTAAAATTAAGAACAGAATAGTAACAACAAGAAAATCGCTCCGCATGTTTCAATTATATATGTGTATATTTATATGTAAATATGTGAGTAAACGCTATGTCAATAGCAGGTTAAATAAATAAACACTCGGGCTAACTACCAGGCTGCACTGAAATACTGCTGATTTGTCTCCTCTCAGATTAGCTGCTGTATCCTGAACAATCCAGGATTTGTTTTTATTTAGAAACAATATGAATCAATTAACGCCTTTGCAAAGTTCTCCTCCACAAGCAATAGTAAAGTGTATTGGAATAGGAAAATGCTTTAAACCCTCCTGATTGCCTGTCTAGCACATTAGCAACGAGGTTGCTACGCAAAACAAAATACCTCAGGGTCATCCACTGCCGAAAAGTAGAAATAAAAAATAAAAAACGGGCTGCATAAATCATTTTGCGTCATATAAAAGAGAGAGAGAGAGCTATTGCGGACTCACTTGAGCGCATCCGCAAACCCTGACGTAAAGGGGTGACGGGGCGAGCATTGGTCCATGCAGACAGTAAATCTGATGGGGAGCTTTAGGGCTCCCGCGCGCCCTCCCCGCGCTCACAGGACAGAGCCCTTGTGTCGCCTTTGACCCGTTTAAAGTTTACTGACCACAAGCCCTCCACGGCTTCTTACATAATTTATCACGCTTTTTATTCAGTAGCGGAGCAGCTCACACAATCACACTGACCGCACTCCTGTCGCAGCATGCACACTCGGTGCACAATTTTGTTGTTGTTGTTATTATTATTATTATCATTGCTATTATGTTTTTCCTTATCTAAATCTACTCTCAACTCAGATCTAAGGCTTCCTGAAAATCAACATCTAATTTCTGAGACACATGAATGAAGGGGTTTGGCGGGACAGACTAAAGCACTAGTTCTGTGTAATCAGTGTTAAATGAAGACCAGCACATGCTAAGAGGCATAAACGGATGTCGCGTTACCTGTGTGTGTCCTCTTGTGTATCTTCAGATTCTCGGAGCGCGCGAAGACTTTGCCACAGCCCGGAAAGGGGCAGGGGAACGGCTTCTCGCCCGTGTGCACGCGAATGTGGTTGACCAGCTTGTATTTGGCTTTAAAGGGTTTGCTCTCCCGCGGACAGTCCTCCCAGAAGCAGACGTGGTTGCTCTGCTCGGGCCCGCCGACGTGCTCCACTGAGACGTGCGTGACGAGCTCGTGCATGGTGCTGAAAGTTTTGTTGCAACTCTTCTTGGGGTTGCTCAGCTGCTCAGGGTCGATCCACTTACAGATGAGCTCTTGCTTGATGCACTGCTGTCTCATGTAGCGGAAAAAGGCACCGGGGTGGTGATGGTGGTGGTGGTGGTGCGCTGCCATGTTCATGCCCATGTTCATGTTCATGGAGCCGTACTGGTTGTGCAACTGGGCGGCCGAGTAGGGGTCGGTCCGGGGGCTGGACACCTGGTGATACTGGTCGGAGCGGCCGAATACCTCGCCCGCCAGACCCAATCGCATCTGCCCATTGAGCACGTTTGGGGAGCCGTGTGAGCCATGCTGCTCGTGGATGCCGGGGAACAATATGTGGCCCTGGCTATCCGTGTGGGAGTGGTGGAGCGAGCTTGCGGCGGGGCCGAATATCGCGTGCTGGCCGCCCGCCGGCGACGAGTCACCGAAGCCGCGGCTGCGGAACAGAAAGTCCCGCGTGGAGTTGAATGGTGAGCTCGCGTACGACGTGACATGGGCGGCGTGCGCACCCAGCGCCGCTGCTGGGTAGGTGGGCGCTTGGGACGTAAACGCCGAGCTCTGTCCCGGGGAGAGCTCGTGGTTCAGTTTGAAGGCGCCCATGTGCGCCGAGTCGACGAAGCTGTTCTGCGCTAAACTCAGGTCCCTGTCCTGCATGTCGCTAGCCGCGTGGTGCCTTGCAAACGTTCCAACTCCCAAGCCGGGGAACTGGTGACCAGCGTCCAGTAGCATCGCTTTCTCGATCGATGCAAATAGAGCTTGAGCTTAAACCAGTCTGTGCTCAGCGGCCCAGATGAACTCGTAACAAACAAACAAATAGACAACAACAATAATGTAAAAAAATGCAATCAGCTACGGAAGTATTAACTTCCAGACATGGGGGGAACTTCTAGGCGCCGCTCCGCTCGCAGGAGAAAAGAGAAAAACACACAAGCTTTCTTACTCGGTTTTTTTTCTTCTTGCGAATAACTTGTAACGCAAAATCCCACGGAAAGGATGAGATTCCGTTGCGTTCAAAAATGAGTCGATGTGCTGGTATTTAAAAAAAAATCAAAGCAAAAACAAAAAAAACAAAACAAAAAGAAATACACGACTAATTGGTTCTTACTGTGTCTTCTTTAAACGAAGGACGACTGCTTGAAGCATCTCGGATTGGAGTGTTTATTTCTTTCGCTTGGCTGTGTTTATCTCGGAGGGTCTCTCTTTCTCAGTGGACTGGCCCTACCTCCTCTTACGCCCCCTTTAACTGGAGCCCAGTTCTGCCTTTACCGCACTTCCATTGGCTGCCGCGTCGCGTCAATTCCACCGCACAGGCCAATCACAAGCGCCACTCCGGCGACTAATAGGTGATCGCCATTTTTCACTGACAACTACCGCCTACTTTTTTCGGCTAGTCGTTTCTGGGGGTGGACTAAGAAGCAACGCCGGGGTACAGTCGTTTTATTACACCACCATGACAGCGTTTATAACGAAAGAAAGAAAAAAACAACGCATTATAGAGCCTGTGTGACAGACTACATTGACTCATTGTGGAAATACAGGAGTTCGTTGTCAATCCCGTTTATTTATTTATTTGTATATTTATTTGGTGAAGCCCGAAGAGATGTGGGTTATAGGCGAGTCTAATTAAATCGGAGCTCAGAAATGTAATCCACCATTCAGACGATGCTGGCTTTAGTAAAGTAGAAACACGTAATCCTCATCATTTGAGGCGGGCCGTGATTTTTTTGTACGTAAGTATCCATAAATATCCCACATCAGAATTAAACTTAGTTTGTTTGGTATAAAGGCCTATTTTTGCAATCGTTATAAATTACACGTGCAATACCTTTAAAAATGCATTGGCATGCTGTGTAGAAACTGATACGAGTGGACATGTTACCCAAAAATAAAATATGCAAAAATCAGAGAAACGCACAAGGAGTGGACGACGATTTTCCACCAGCGTTAGAATAACAGACTCAATCATCAATTTCAGTGGTCTCTAGGCAGCTCCCATTTCTCTTAATGGTTAATCAATTGCAATGTGGACCTGTAATTGGACATGTACTATGAGTTTCAAACTAATAACTTAAATTCCAATCCAACATGCCTAAATTACACGCTCTTGTTTAATAGTATAATAGTATTCACCAGGGTAAATGTAATTGTTTAATGTCTTCTATAGTCTGTTGTGTAGCTAAAAAGCAAACGATAGCTAATGCCGCTGGTCATCATACATACCATACACACGCATATAAATATATAAATACTTGTATAGAACAGTTGTTACAATTTTTAAAATTATTTATAAATATATGACGTCATACATTAAGGGCACGCACGCATATAAGTGCTATACGTTTACAGTATTAAATGGTGTCAACATAAGTCACGAAACGAATGTGTTACGTCAGCACGGTTCTTGGCAAGGGAATCCAACGTATAGACAGTTATTGTGTTAATGTAGCAAGTTTTTATTAGCACAATAACATTTTATTCACGAGAAGCCGTAAATTAATATATATTTCTATATACAGAGTATATACCGGCACTTTTGCAAACTGAAAGCCAGTCCTGTCTCATATTTGTGCTGACTGAAAATTACCCAGCTGAAGTCTGAAATCATCACACTAATCTGTAAATTAACCGCTCAGCAAATACAACAAAACATAGAAATTAAAAGAACGTTTAAGACTGAATATTTTTCATCTTTCTCTCTCCTGTCTTGCACACACACACACACACACACACACACTCTCTCTCTAAGAAATCACACCCATCAGCTAAAATGAACTTACTTACACATTTACTGAACTCGTGTTCCTCTGGGTCTTGCTCCACTACACCGCAAACTTTCTCTGGTCTGTGGCCTCCAAACACTCGCAGCGGTCAATATAAGGACTGAGGAAGTCGAAAACTTTGGGATTTCTGTGCGTCTCTCAGACCAAAGCTCGTGCAGCCTGGACGTTATGTTCAATTCTTCCCAGACTATTTCTACCCTCTCCGCAGGAAACACAGGATCTGATCCAAGTTCAAAGTCACGTCTGCCGACCTCTCTAAGAAGTTCTTTATTTCTTAAGAAAACCACACAAAACCTTTTTTCCCTTGTCATGGGCAGGGAGAATAAGAAAAAGAAATTAGAAAAGAGGGCCAACGGATTCGGCCTGGGACACAAAGCTGTAGGTTATTCTTCCCTTCCCATAGCGAGAGATAAGGGAAAAAGTTGTAAAAGTGTACAGCACATTTTATTTAAACCCTCAGTGAAAAAAGAGATGCAACTAAAACAGTGCCATACACGCGTGAACTATTACTTAAGCCTGCATTAATTTGCTGGTTGATTGTATTTATTCTGCTGCTCATTTATACCGCCATATCCTTCCTGGCCAGAGGCCAACATACAAACACACACTTTTATTTTTATACATGAAAATAAAAGTGTATTAGGCCAAGCAACACGAAATTTGACGTTGTCAGTGTGGGTGAGGCACTGTTGCTTACTTTCTGTGACCTTGGGGTTTCCAAGGCTGTTTGACCTTCGACCCATGAAGACCACATATGTTGTCCCTTGAGCATACATGTAAAGAACACCCTCATTATAACAAAACCACTCTGTTTCAAAGTTGTAATAGGGGCTCGAATGGTGTCGATTCGTTTCAATCCAAAGAAAGTGATGCATGCAAAAGTAGAACAGGAGAATGTTCCTTTCATGCCAAATTAAGCATAATTTATATTTTTATGTATGCATTTGAAGACATCTGTAGAGAGGTGTGCAAAGACAAGTTGATTTTGGTGCCACAAATAAAGACCAAACACTGAATTTACGAATGTGCTTGTCACGGACGCTGTCCTAACACATATCTTCCTAAATCTTAATAATTGGGCGTAGAGGGACGCTCGCTCAATAATCGCTCTACATTACGACCACACGCAGTAAATTTGACCTCTGGCACCACTAACAGGTAGGTTTGAATTCGAGTGTATGGATGCGCAGAGAAACCACGCGCTCTCAGTCAGGCAAAGCGCAGAAACGTCTGCGGGTGAAAATTAGCGCTAACGCAATTAATAATTCATTAAAAGCAAATTTCACATAATCCATTTAATTCTTATTTCAATTTAAAACGACCAGTTTCACTTCCTCAGCCAACCTGGCGGCAAATGTGTGCGTTTTTCTTGTATTTCATCTTTTGAAGGAGTGTTTAACAATTGTAATGTTAGGGCGCTTTTAATATTTTATGTTGAATTGTTTATCAGTGAATGCACCCTCTGCCTTAAATATGAAAGAAGTATTTTATGGCATATTGACCAAACAAAACAATCCTTATACCGAAACTGAACGTTACGGCAACATTTCTGCACTGTACTAATGTGTTTGAATTGCAAAGATGATTTTGAATGAAGACGTATGAAATAGATGACAGATCGTCCTGTTGGGTTCAACAGGAACCTTAAAAGGGCGTGGACTTGTATCATAAAGTTCAACGCGCGCGTGCACACACATACACGTGGAGGGAAAGCGAGCGAGCGAGAGAGAGAGAGAGAGAGAGAGAGAGAGAGAGAGAGAGAGAGAGAGAGAGAGAGAGAAATCGCAGAGCGAATATGACACATTTTGGAAATATTTGTGTATGTTTCTTAAGAGAACAAAATATGAATAGAAATTATTTGATTCTGAAATAAGCTGTGCAAAATTGTGCACCAGGTTTAAATATAATTTTTAATTTTTATATTCAATTAGTTATTTTTATGTAGGTATACTGTCCTCACATGTTTTGGTTGTTTTATCTTGTTTCTTTATCTTCATGTTTGCATTGATTTATAAGCAAATACAACTTTATGCTACAGTTTTGGACTCATTAGTCCTAAACATTTTTTCACCTTCATCCGGGATGTTTAATTCCAGTTTATTCACTCGTGTAAACTTTCTACAATCAAACATATCACAACAAAATTCTAGATTTTATTTAGCATTTGTTGCTATATAAGGAAATAAAAAAACAGTTTGTCACTTTTTCTTTCTATTTATATTTCCCCTTTATTTTATTATGAATTCTGCTTTAAACGTGAACATCGGCCAATCATCAAATATTTATCCAAGAATATTAAACATTTTAACTATATCTAACTATATTTTCTACGCATGACGATGTCGCGGGTTGTGTTTACTTCACTATTTATGTAATATTTTTCCACATTTATTTTAAATATGGTTCAACATTAATGGATTATATTCAAACGTTTTCCTCCTTTCCTTCCTTCCTTTTCCTACGAGGAAACATAGATTTAAAAATGGAAATGTCCACGTGTGCTCGTGCGTGTGCAGGTAAACAGAGCCGTAGAGACGGATTTGCGTGTAACTTTGTGTGAGCACAACTTTTTGGAGTGAGGAGCGCAGAAGAGAGTGAGGGGGCGGAACCCCGCTGAGCCCCTGCGCTGAAAGACAGCCAATCGCTTCGTTCTCTTAACTGCCAGTCACAGAAATCTGGCCAATACCCGCAGTGCCATTTCTAAACTGTATTCCCCACTGTGTCCTCCAACTGTTGTATGTTCTGCCAATCGCTTGAGGACAGAGTGGGAAAAGGAGCAAGCAGAGTTAGAGGCAGGACAAAAGAAGTTATATAGAAGGCTATATACATATATTTTAATGTTTTAGAAGGCGTGTAGTAAGGGTAAAAACAATAGGAGGGAGTGTGGACATGACAGTGTAGTTATGGAGCCCCCTTTGAGCAAGAGGAATTCGGCGATAAGATTAGCGGATTTGGCAGCGACTCAGCCCCTTCCTCATCAGAATATGACAGGCTTCCCGGGGATAGGGGGGCATCACCCTCACTCCCACCATGCCCACCTCCACCCTGGGGAGATGGGCAACGACCCCGGAGTGGCTCTCACTCCATTTGGACCCGAGCACATGGCACAGACAAATGCTCTCAAACTTAGTCCATCTCAGCCCATTCAAAACCACCCAGAAGCCCAGACCGCGGCATCTTTCACTTCTTCTCAAACCACAGTTGGTTTCCCCGTGGCTCACCCCCACTCAGGCTACGCAACCAGCAGGGACTTCATCCTCAGGAGAGAGCTCTCAGCCTCTGCTATGCATGCACTTGGCGACCAGCATAGTTCCGCCTCCTCCCCTCATCACCATGGCATGTTCATTTCCCCAACAGGTGCTTATGGGCACACGGAAGGTGGTGCCCATCCACTTTTCACTGGACTTCACGAGCAGGCGGCCCCAGGTGCCCACCACCATGCCCTCAACGGCCAGATGCGTCTGGGTCTGCCGGGGGACATCTACGGCAGGCCAGAACACTTCGGCCACAGGCCTGAGCACTATGGACCGTCCTCACTCCACACCTACAACTCCATGAACTTAAATGTGAACATCGCTTCAGCTCCTCATGGAGCCACGGGGGCGTTTTTGAGGTACATGAGGCAGCCCATCAAACAGGAGCTCATCTGTAAATGGATTGACCAGGAACAGACAGCGAAGAAACCCTGCTCGAAAACTTTCAGCACCATGCACGAGCTTGTGAACCACGTCACGGTGGAGCACGTCGGGGGACCGGAGCAAAGCAACCACGTCTGCTTCTGGGAGGAATGCCCGCGCGAGGGGAAAGCATTCAAGGCAAAGTACAAACTGATCAATCACATCCGAGTTCACACGGGAGAGAAGCCGTTCCCCTGCCCTTTCCCGGGCTGCGGGAAAGTGTTCGCGCGCTCGGAGAACCTTAAGATTCACAAGAGGACGCACACAGGTCTGTAAAACTGGGTCCAGAGTTGGTTTGTGCAAATGGGTTTTAGGCATTCGGGTTCGAGCTGCACTGCCACGAGTTGCTAGCGCACGCGACGGCTAGATATGTGTCGGCTGTAGCGAAAGTGTGTTTATTCCTCGCGACGTGCAGGTGATGCTTTAAAAATACGTAACATTACACGTGAATTTTGAATCAATTGGGGTGAAGTGGTTTGTGGCTTTTCTGTTTGAGCTGGCTACTTTTGTGGGCTACTTTGTTTTCCCCAACACACTTAACCTAAAGGGACTCTGCTCATGCTCCGCATTCCCAGTAGCTTGTACTTTTAGTGCATGGTTTGTTCGAGTTATTTTATAACACAGAGATGTTTATTGTATTTACGTGTTCCACATGCCCCAAATCCAGAACCATGAATACTTTTACAGTTTTCTGCTTTTGTAATGAGCAAATTCTACAAAGAGATCATGTTTTCACCCTCCCACCCCCTTGACTGTACTGAAGCAGGCCAACTGCCTCACAGCGCTGTAGTAAAACAGCACGCCTGCATAGTAGCCCATGAAAAAAAAACAGTCAGGACATGCGTGCAGCAAGCGGCGGGTTTCCGTTCTCTTATTGACTTTTTATCTTTAAAAGCACCACTTTTAAGCCTTGTTTTTCTTTTAGCCGAAAATTCATGACCGTTGTACGCACGTCTGAGGATACATGTATACGCCATGACGGAGGCCCACTGCCACCGAACCCGCCATCTTCAAAGAGATAAGATGAGACTATATATATATAGATTT
>JBBPDH010000002.1:7040954-7053610 GCA_037974565.1 Clupeocharax schoutedeni | reverse complement strand
CACACACACACACACACACACACGCACATATATATATATATATATATATATATATATATATATATATATACTACACTAACAACACGGCTCTGTGACAACTAGGAAAGGCAAAATGAAAATAATTGGCGTATTACGGGCTTATTCATTATAAATATCAAGGCTGAATTACAATGGACATTTTAGTGACTGTTTAGCTGAAATGTGAGAACAGGCTGCTGCTGTGGATTCACAGTGATGAAGTTGCTCCTAAATTCCACAGCACACTGCGCGGACAACTTTCGGGGTCAAGTGGGGGTTCATTAGGCCTGTCCCCATTTCCTCTGCCTCTTGTGCTTCTCCAGTGACGTGACCCTCACACTGTGTGGACACTGTATTAAAGTGCCTTAAATTCAGAGATGTCAACAGGGGGGTTCTGTTGGGTTCAGGGCTTGAATATCTAGGTTACTATAAACACAGCATATACGAGCTTATTTTATTTACGAGACACAGCAAACGCGTTTTTCATTGGATAAAAATCTGCGGTTGGATTCAAATGAACTAAACCGTCAGCACATCCCACTAAACTCATAATTTAACACATAAATACGAAGTATCCCGTTTATAACAACCAAACAATTCCACTGAAATAGATTCTTCCTTCCATAAAAAATCCAAACAAATAAATAAATAACAAAGCAATAACTAAAATAAGAGCAAGTTCTGCTTAAAAAAGTAAGAAATTCTTCTTCCACAGAGACCAGCTCCCATTCCCAGGGAGCCGCAGCGCAACAGAATAACTCAGCGCGGATGCATCCCAACCTCACCTCTTGGGAAATTTGGGACAATTTCGATTATTTGTAGCTTTATTCGTTCCTATAGTGACCGTTCCATTATTATTATTATTATTATTATTATTATTATTATTATTATTATTATTATTATTATTATTATTATTATTGCTGTTGTTGTTGTTATCTTTTTTAATGGTCGGTCCACTTCGGACGTCCATTTGGAATGAACGAACACCAAAAATCCACAAAAATAATTATTCAATCAGTTGGAGTGGGAGGTGAAATGTTTGGAGCGCGCGTGATTCCCATATCTCCGTGCCGCTGCAGTCTGAGGTGAAGCGCTTTAAACAGGCGAGATCGAAAGTTCAGGGCGCGCGGGACAAAATGTTTAATTGGATTAGAGGAGATGATGGCATATATTACAATTAAGAACTTCACTGTGCAAACAGAGGCACGCGCCTTCCGAACCCACAGCTCCTGTGTCTCCAGTGCGGACTGATTACAGAGACAGTGCTGTATGTGTGTGTTGCGGGGGATGGGGGGTTCCCACAGTTCATATTAGATGCATTAAAACATCACTCACATCGCAACACAAAACATATTCATATCTGTCCTAAGTTAACTTGAGAGGAGAACGAGCCAATGCTGAAAAAGGCAGTGCCAGTCAAAATAAGAAGCAGTTTTCCCAGGTACATATACACATACATACATATATGCCTACACACACAAAATAAACAAAAATAAATTAATATACATGAATGTGTGCATTAAGTGGAAAGTAATGCGCAAATAAAACAAAACATTATATGGAAAAGGACAGAATTAACAAAAAAAGAAAGAAAGAAGAAAGAAAGATACAGAAAGAAAGGAAAAGTAAGAGAAATAAAGAAAGAAAAGGAACGAAAGTAAGAGAAAAAAATAATAGGAGAAAGAAAAAAGAAAAAACGAACGTGAAACAAAGAAAGAAAAAAGACAGTGAACGTATTACTGGTGGCCTGATGTGGCGTTTCTCTGTAAAAATGTCTCTGGCAGCACGCGCACGGTGTGTCTCGCACTCGCGCACTTCGTCGCAACTTTCTTGCACAGACAGTCACATCCTGCACTGACTTTTAAGACGAGAGTAAGGAGGGGAGCAGACACTGTCTGGCGTTTTTGCTTTCCTTCTGCCACGAGGAGCTGCACCTGTGCGCGCGATCCTTCTCCAATGAGGTTAATTAGCGCGCGTCCTGGAGTTGGAGCAGATCTCCATTCTAGGCAAATCTGTTTTAGAGAATAACATATGCACCCTTTAGGTCTTTCGCAGTTGTCTAAATCTAATATAAAGTAAGTTAGGCAAAATAAATAAATAGGAGAGTAAGCGGAAGAGAGAAGGAGAGAGAGAGAGAGAGAGAGAGAGAGAGAGAGAGAGAGAGACTGGTAAGGGCAGACCTCCTCCAGGAGAAGGTAAAAAGGACATGGGTAAATTGAAGCATGTCCCAGAGAAAGTCACTGTACAAATGGACCAATGACTTTTAACCTGGCGCTTTAAGAGACGTAACACGCCTTTATTAACCAGAGACCCTATCAATTAAAAACCTTATCAGATGTCTGCTCTGAAGGACATGAGGCTGATAGGATGCTCCTCACATTCTGCATATTCTCCCCCTCCATGCAGATGTAATCATAAATGCAGATGGTCCAGTAAGCCCACTGGTTTAAGTGCTCTTATCCATTAGCATGAGATTTTTTGCATTTCAAATCAGTCCACCGGATACAGAAGCCAGGTAAAAGGCTGAATGGTCCCCGTGACTGGAAGAAAATCGGCCTTAACTACCAGAAAAGAATAAACGTCGCCTTTATGAACACTCATTCTCTTCTTTTCCCCAATTTGGGCAGCATCCGGCGGCCGAGTTTAAAACGGCGCGCTAGCGTTCCTCTGCTTTCATCAGAAAATCAGTGGGTGAGACGCTGGAAGCTGCGCAAAATAGTCAAATCACCCAGCAAGAACACTCGCACTCAAAAGCGCATTTATTTCATCTGCGCCAAGAAAGAGAGCGTGGGCTCACTTTAATTTCGCTCTAATTTATGAGCAATTGTGTGATAATGAGCTACGATCTGCAGTAATGGGCGACGTGTAAAATAATGATGTGCAGACCCGTCCGAACAGGCGGAAGAAACCAGCCCGAGCACATCAACACACACACACACACACACACACGTAGCCTTTCGCGTCAGATTGTGAAGTAAACAAAACAAGGCACACCAAGATAAACTAAGAACACACAGAAACAACAACAACAACAACAAAAAACTAAGAACACCAAGAATACTACAAAAAGCCCAAAAAACCCAAACAAAAAACAGAATCATATTGAATTAAATACAGAATGAATAATACTATTTTTTCCATCCGCAATAAAAATATAAATGAAACTACTACTTCTTCTACTACTACTACTACTACTAACAACAAATACAAGGACAGAATAAATAAATAAATTAATAAATAATAATAATAATAATAATAATAATAATAATAAACTCCATACGCACTTACCAGAAACACAGTTTTATTTTACCGCAAGTAAATATATTAAAATATATGTAAAATATATTATAACATGACCGTATTCTTTTTATTATCATGCTGTAACTTTTCTAAAAAGCTGTTAAAATTATTATTTACAGCACTCAGCAGACGTTTTTATCCAAAGCAACTTCCATTCTAACACTCTAACATTACTAACACTCACTTAGATAATAACAATTTCTTTTGACTTCTTAATGTACTTTTCAGGTGGGGCTGAGACAGAAAGTTCGTGAAGAGGGTATTGGGTGGTCTTTAAAGTCTGCTTGGTGAGAATAAGAAGCCCAAACAGGTAGACTGTTCAGGACTGGGGCTGAAAGTTGGCGGGACTTTGGCGGGACTGCGGGGAGTGTGCCTGCGCCCCCACTCTCTTCCTCTGCTGAAGCCTAGCAACAACAGACAAAAGGCCCATTGCTTTTACTGGCCTTTGGATTCTGCCCTTTGATCTGCCTCCCATTCCACAAAGGCGGGGCTGCTCACACTGACCAGAACTCTCTAACCACCTGGACCGACACCTGAACTGGACCATCTCAGGAAACAGTCAGAGAGTCTCGTCATTTCTTATTTTTGAATAACGTGTCTAGTGCTGAAACACTGAACCAGCAGTAAGTTTAAAAATGTATAAATAAAACCAACGATTTAAGACCAAACGAGATTGAGAAGCGTTACTGATGTTTTTGCTGAACTGAAGAAACACACACACACACCACCATCACAACTTTCCTCTCGTTCACTTAACACAGTGCATACACACTATATTAGCATCTTTTCGGCTTTTAACAAACAACCTAGACATTAATTACCTGTAAATGTATTATACCGCACATTCTCTGGTCTGAAATATTTACTGTTATATTTATCGCTGTCAATCTTTGTTTTGCATTTTTGCACACCCTTTTCTGTCATTATACAGTAATAATACTGGGTTCACTCAGAGTAGTACTGGAGCTATTTGCATATTCTAAATGTTGTCTTGTCTGGTTGTTTTGTTGCTCTTGTGTTTTTCCATACTTTTTTGTATTGTCTTTTCTGTTCTTGCTGCACCGTGGTACAGGAAGAACGCTGATTAATTTCCCTGTGTACTGTGTGTTAATGGTTAAAATTAAAATAAAACCTATTTGACTTGACTGAATAACGTGTCCAGGATAAATAAGTGCTGAAGCACTGAACTAAAAGTCAGTACACAAAAAATGACCAAATAACACAAATAGAAAAAGGAAAAATTAAACGAATTGAGCCAAAAATGAAAGTAGAGAAAACAAGACTGTATCAGTCTTCATCTCACTACAGTGAAATGACACACAGGCCTGTGGGCGATAAGTGAATGTTTCACTAAAGATCAGATGCGGGGTGGTGGAGTGGACTTCTGGTGAAGTGCGTAATTTTCGTTCAGACTTCCCACGTGATGTTCTTCAACAGAATCAGGTAAGAATGAACACAAAGGTGATGAGACTTGAGAGGCGCTCGGAGTGCTGTAGACTGGCTGGTTCACTCTGGCTCTGCAGGTGAAACGCTGAAGCGTCGCTGCTTTGGAAAACTTCTGCGCGCTCGTCTGGACGCCCGCGCGCCGCCTTGAAGAAAGTTTTAATGAGAGATTTCCTGTTGAACCACCTGCACAGTGCTGATAGAAGCAGCCTAAGGCCTGTTCACCCACCTACCCCCCTTTCTTTCAGCTCCCAATATAGAGCCACCGGTCTCCTGCTCCACTCTATCTGCTGCGCTTATGAATTTCATTTCAATTACGCCTAATTTCCTAAACGCTCTAAACGGCCTCGGCCTTAAGACACTCCGACTCCCCGTTTTTTATTGCATGGGAATAATCTTTGCTGAAATTGGTTTGTCACATATTGTCATTAGCGCGCTAGTAAAACAATGAAGTCATTATTGGAGGATCCCCGGGCGAGAAATTAGGAGAGGAAGCCCGTCCCCGCAGCACGGGCCCCGTTGAGAGGAAGGCAAATATGCAAAACGCTCCGTTTTAATTTCGTCCTGACGCTGTTTTGCATATGCGGCGCATTTTCTCCGGCGGATTTTTTGTCTGATCGCTTCCGAAAGCAATCTCGACAAGCAAAGTGGGAACACAAGGACCAGGGTCCGGCCTAATTGAGTGGCGGCAAGGTCCTAATCGCGTTAATTGTAATGAACCCTCTTTGGGAATACCAGAAAATGTATTTAAATGATTCCGCCTCGTGAGCAGAGGAGATTATGTCAAGTTTGGAGCATAATAGAAATGTCAAGTAAAATTACACAGATATGACAGAGAGTGAACCACTCCCGCTTGGGCTTTTACTTGCTATATTATTATATATATATATTCGGCCACCGAAAATTTTCGGCCGAAATTTTTTTTTCGGTATCGGCCGAAATAATTTTTTGACTTGACCGAAAACAGTGATCACGTCATCAACAACCGCAGACTGCAGGCACCAGACTGTATTACAGCCAGCTTGTCTCTAGTGTGGGCGCATTTAATATACATAAAACTAAAAGGGGTTCACCACTGAGTGGTACCAGCTCGGTTTGGTCCAGTTCAGTTCTACTCCCTTCAGTTTGGTTTCGTTAAGTTTTCCACGACAACTGGTTGCTATAGAAACCAAACATTCTGAGAAACAATCCTGCAGGGGTCTCTAAGCTGCGGTAAACAACAGGGCATCATTACAATTGCCAGCATGGGGATGGAATCAGAGGTGTTTTATTTCTTGGTTTGTGACTGTTTGCCACAAAACTGAGTCAAATGGCACCAGACAAGGCTTAAAGCAGCAAAGTTACAGTTAGCTAGCGCTAATGCTAACGCTAGCGCTAATGCTAACGTTCTGATTTTAGATACAGAACAAGTAAAAAAGCGATATATATATATATATACACACACAAATACATAATACATTTATATACATACATATATATACATAATACATATACACACACATTATATATATATATATATATATATATATATTAATCGCACCACGTGACTTAAACCGGTAACACGGTCCAGGATGCTATGCATCAGATGTACACTCTCATATGTGCTACTTTGGGACACATAAAGCAGTATAAGCTTATAGGGAGCATTTTTCCACAGGGTAGCATGAATCCATAGACTCTGATGTCGATTTGCACTACGGTAGCATTTTTGAAAAGGCAGCATAAATCAACAGAACACCCTGCATCATCGTAGCATTTTGTTAGAACCTGACTGTATAAACATGCTCTATGCACATCTAATCTAATCTAATCTATCTATCTAATAAAATACATACTTTCTCAGATTATGCATACTACTTGCCTATTTCTCATCATTATCAGTGCTAAACTGACCACATAAACTCTATAAGCTTCCAGTTAGCATTTTTCGACAGGCATCATAAATCTATACTGATACTGTAACACTCCTGCTTGTATGTACAACTTAAACTGCAGCTTATAGATGGACTTGATTCCATCATTGTTCTTGCTGAAGCAATTTTTTCCCCTCAGCATTAGTTGAAAGTGTGTAATGTTGATTATTTATTCACTCATATGCCAAAATTCACTTAATTTCTAAATACATATACAGCAAACATGCAATGTAATTACAATTACATACATTATATATATATGAAAAAACACATTGTTGTGGTAAAACAAATTAGTGTAAACCCCAAATATGCTCCCAAACACTTACTGTTTCTACTGTACAGTATACACTGAACTCCGAGTGCTAGAATGTAAAATACTGATGCAACCCCTATATAGACTATACTGTATTTCATTCAAGCCCATTTTCTTTGGTATGCACTATCATTTTCTTTGGTATAGAAAATACATTAGGGTAAATACAGTAATAAATTAATTTAATTTACTGTAATAAAAAAACAGGGCTTTAGAAAACACAGGAGACTCCGGAGAGGGGAAATTCTTCATTGCAGCTGCCAGGGATGAGTCAAAGGGCAGTAGCCAATCAGCAGCAAGGAGAAATAAATAGTGCCCCCGGATTGGCTACTTTCAAACAGTACCAAAAGTGTATTTTCTTTTACATGAAAATGTAGCTGAATTTACGTTACAAAATTAGTGAATTATATTTTTCTTAATAATTTAGCACTTTAACGCATGTAAAATCATATATTGCCACAAATCCGGGCCTCATCCACCACGCCCCCTCGTCCTTGCTGGGTTGCTAAGCCTGCACAAACATAAACAACCTAGCATCAGGACAAGGGGTGTGTCGGAGGAGGCCCGGACGTTACAAAAGCAAAAAATATGTAGAGGATATCTGCTGTTTCCGCGATAGTGCAGGTTTTCAGCAAACAACTGCAAGGTTCTAAAAAAACAAAAACAAAAAAAAAACACGATGGACTGAACTAAAACGGCTTACACATACAGTCAGTGACAATAAGAAGGTACACATAAACAACTTGTACACATAAACAACTTCTCATCATGTTCCACAAAGCTTCAAGTTAAAAAAAAAAAAAGCATTGCTGCAGTAAGGCCATATTGTATTGGCCTATTTTACCCATGGGGAACTTTTATAAGGATTTACTATATGTTTTGCTACAGCGGAAACTAGGCTTAATTTTAAGTTAGCAAGCAGTATACAGTAAGCTCTCCAAGACAGCTACAAATGATTCTCTCCTCCAATGGTTCCATCACTAGACAGTTTGTGTTTCTTCTCAAAGCCTATTGGCCTGTTAGGCTTTACACAAGATGTTCTGTCTGAGCTACTGACTAACTGTCTCATTGTGCACCGGCTGACGCGGCACGGGGCCCTTTTCCATGGCCAAGACATGACGGGCGAGCAGAAAATGAGATTGACTAAAACAAATATAAACACCATTAGAAAATTAAAAATAAATGAGAATGAAATGCTAAAGGGCTGTGGGGAATGGGGAGAAGCATGGGCCCAGTGCCAGGCAGGCAGCTTACTGTCAGCCCATTGGGGTGGTCACAGCAGTGGCCTGCATCTTTTTGTCTGCGTCCCTGGGCTGGCACCGAGTGGCGACCTGAAGCTCTGGCCACAGACACGATTGATAATGCCACATGCAACTGAACACTACGCCGAGGCCTTCATTACCATAGTGACCAACTGAACTATTAACCATTCCACCCCTCACCCTGGTCTCATACACCCTACCCCACCCCTTTTTGCCAATGCCTCATCAACAGTGGGAGACAAAAGAACAGCAACCACAGGAAAGAACAGTGTGTTCTGGAGGACACATTCATGAGAGAGAGGGAGGAAAAAAGCAAATGACCATCATTCATGTAAAACAATATCCTGTAGCTTTAATAAAAAAGGGGTTTTAATGTACTTTCAGTTCTTACTCATGTTCAGTGTGAAAAGCTGATGATTCATATGTGTGCTGGATGGCACAAGGCTAAAGTAGGAACGTAGCAAACTTGAATACAGTAAAAACTGTAATCAAGCCCTTAAACCAAAGTGGACAACAGTGTGTGTTTGTGTGTGTGTGTGTGTGTTGTATGCTGCTACGCAGGTCAGATTACAGCTGATGCCTGCTCCAAGATGTATTGACCCCCCCACCACTCTTCACCAGCTCAGAGTGCCCTCTTAAACAAAGAAATGTGGTTTGGAGTGGGCTCCTGGCCCAAACGCTCTTCTCAGTGTTGATTTAAGGACATTCATGGCAGCTCTTTGGCAATTGATGTTTTGATGTGCTGTGGTCTGGACAAGCGGAGAGGAGCCTCAGGGCTGAAAGGAAAAACAACTGTTTGTTTGCTCTTTTGCCAGGCACACAAAACTTTGGCCCATGTACTGACCTGAGCAAGGCAGGTGGGAGGCAGGCATACATTTAATTCAAAGAAACACAATCAAATTATTACAAATACATAATTTCTCTGAAATGGAACTAGAATCCTGCAGACTACACAGACTTCATTAGATGAGCTATAGCTAATGGTCAGAAAGGACACGTGTTTGATTGGAGTTCACAGTTTATCATCCAATGCCCTGCATGGTGACAGATATGGCTGCCCGCGCAGACCGAGTTTGGCTCACTTCCCCTGGACAGCTGAGGCCAAGGTGACAATGTTCTGGGCCTGCTTCAATGATGGCATGTCAATCATACTGCCGTGGAAGGTGAACGCACCCTGGAGAGAGCAAGGCACAATTCTCAATGAATCACACCATGAGAAGAACAAAGACCATAAAGATTTCAACGGTTATTTTAGAAATTATATATGCATAACTTGTACATGAACACGCCAATTTAGGTTTTTATAGACAAAGCACTGTTTCTGAAGCATGTCTGTGTGAAGTCATTTTCAAGAAATACATTTATAAGAAATAAACAATACATCTATCATCTATCCATTTTGAAATTATGATTCCGCAAATGGACAAACCAAGTTCAACAACTCTATTTTGGCAGGATCAATCTAACTGACAATATATT
The DNA here is from genome assembly GCA_037974565.1 of Clupeocharax schoutedeni. Taxonomy (NCBI): domain Eukaryota; kingdom Metazoa; phylum Chordata; class Actinopteri; order Characiformes; family Alestidae; genus Clupeocharax; species Clupeocharax schoutedeni. The sequence goes on along the minus strand of JBBPDH010000002.1, from coordinate 7,043,882 downwards.
AAAAGGAGATTTCTATGGAAATGTGAAACTCATTTTGTTAGTAAACTGTATGATCATGTCTTTTTGACTGCATGAGCTCTCCATGTTTAATTACATTCAAAAAGTGTTGCCCAATTGTTTAGTGGTATACAGTGGATCAACGAATGCTTGTACGAAGCTTATGGCTAAATGCAGTGCTGTGAGTTTTATTCATGTCAGCTGGAGATTTGTGACAATATTACACAGTCTCCACCAAGATGCTCTTGTTCACCAAGATGCATGCAAAAGCTGAAATTAGAGAAAAACTAAAGAAATACTCCTGACAGCTGCATGAAATATTGCTGGAAGTCTTTTATTTGATTGTAAAAGGCCTTCATTCATTTCACCACTACACAGTGCCAGTTATTTCAATCAGCCAACACCAGTCGAAATAAGCTTCTGTTATACGGAGTCGTGCTTGCAGTAATGCTTGTTTACTGCCAAGAGCAATGCACTAAATTTGAATGTATCCTAAAAATGCCAAGCGCTAGAAAAGGCCAGACCTTAGGTGGGTGTTTTACAGGCTTTTCTTGTCTATCTGAAGGGGAATTTAATAGGCCAAAGAACAAGTGGGAGAGAAACAAACCAAAGCATTTCAGTGCTCTAGTGTGCAGCCTAATGGCAGGAGCATTGAAAGAGCCACGCGAGCTCCCCCCAGGCTAGCCTTAATCTAAGAATTACTGGCAGCAAGGTGAAGGCAGATTGTGCATTAGCTGCACATGGTCTCCAGCGTGGGCAGCCCCACTGAGCACGAAACACAGGACTCAGTGATGCACTAAATTAGGGACAATAATATTCCGTCAATTTTACTTGCTTTCTTCCGCTTTATGAAGCTTTGAACAGGAAAGCGTTCAAACGGCTTGTTGCACCAGGAGTCAGATACCGTGCAACAAGTCAGAGACCGTCACGTTAAGCTCTGCTATCTGCATGGCATTGAAAACTGATGTGGAAGGGGTGATAGCATAGTTGTGATAGTTGTGCTTGAGATGATACATTGACTTTTACCTTCCCCAGTTTCTGGTGCTCTTCAAATGCAGCGATTAACTCGGAGGCCCATTTGACTCTTTCAGGACTGGGGGAGAACTCCTCTTGCACAGCTTTGATTTGGTTTGGGTGAATAACTTGTTTTCCTTGAAAAAAATGACAGATATCAGAATATTGTTCAGAAATCAAATAATTAAAGTAGTCCAATTCTGAGACTCTTCTATTTTATATTCTTTTCTAATTTAATATTTATTGCCAGTTTTGTATACCACTAGCATAACAATTTGGATAAAGTGTAGAGTCTACAAAAGACATCCATTCCTGTATGCAATTGTAGTATTTCATATTTGATATTTCTTACTTTACTTACTTTAATGAACTATGGCTGGATATTGATCAAAAAGTAGAGCAAACCCAGAATTATGTGCAACAGGAGCTTCAAAGACTTTAAATAATCTAACCTTGTTGTAGGAGTTGTTAACACAGTCAATGTCAAGGTTAAAATCTGAACAGGGACCTAGAAACATCTACGTTTCTAAAACTTTCTGTTGTTTATTTGTAGGTTTCATTGATTTATAATGGCTCAGACTTTTAGATCTACTGTTCATTACATGACACACCACTGTACACATTATAGACATTTTCCACAAAAAGAGAGCTGTCAAATGTAGGCCTACATGCTTAATGCTTCACCTGTATATCTCTAGACAGATCCTCATGCTCTAGACAGGCTCATGCTCTTCGACATTACATATGTAAAAATGAGGAATTACCGGAGCCCCACGCAAACATTTTAAAGTACACTGAGCATTTTATAAATAAGAGACGTCTATTACACAGAATCATTTTTGTAGTGCTGCTGTCTTATGTAGACTAGTAGTCAATAAAAATACAAATATATGTAATACAACAGCATACTTCAAATAATTACTTTAGAGCTGGGAAGTATGATGAGATTTTTCCATTACATTATGCATTATGCTATCTTGAGCAAACTGAAATATAATCAGGTTTCACAAGCTCCATGTTTGAGTACATGCTTTATTGTATTTAGTGAATAGAAACAAGATAATCTTATATATATATATATATGCTGGTATAGAAATGCTGGTATAGACCCAGCTCCCTTTGTCGGGGGGGGGGGGGGCAGCACTTTTATATATCTATAACATATATATAGCAAATATATTTATTTATATATTTATTTATTTTTACTTTTGATATTTTTACTCTGGCCACACTAACTTGTTACATATTGTATATCTTGAACATTTACTACATTTTTGCAATTTCACCCACCCTTACTTCAGCCTTATTTGTATATATTGCATCTGTCACATGCCTTTGTTTGTACTCCTATACAAATACAAGTTCCAACACAACGGGTTTTCTCATTTCTAAAGGACATTACTATCAGGAGTAATGGACCAACAGACCTGGCATTTTAAGTTAAAAATGCCTTAGTATTCCATTGATAGCAACTTCTACTTTCTAAGACTTAAAATAGGCTGTAAAAAAGTCAGTAAAATCTCAGTTCTCTGAAATGTGATGGCAGCTTTATAGAAGTCCAATACAGGTTTAAAGGGCTTTCTGGGCTTGAGCTAGAGAGCCTGTTCTAGAGAGGCAGAAGTCATGGTGGCCTGCATCCTCTCTTTCACAGCTCCCCGGCCAGGCTCAAATTTGAGCGACACAGCGGGGAGAGAGGATGCTATGAATCATGGGTGTCATCCTGATTTTCGCCCTGTGCCCTGCTGAACTCTGAAACTTTACTGCACGCTTAGTTACACTTCAATCTGAGCCTCTGTTCGCCTCTGCTTCTCATTACACAGCTACACACACACACACACACACACACACACACACACACACACACACACACACACACACACACACACACAGTTGCAAAAAAAGATATGTGAACCCTTT